>CABHPH010136152.1:20370-42209 GCA_902168325.1 Peromyscus nudipes
ACCTTGCCAGTTCCTCAGCTGATCCTGTTTCCTCAGACTGGAAGCCTCTGAGTCCTCATCCAGAATGAATCTCAGCTGAACTGCTGCTCCAAAGCCTGAAACCTTAACCATCTAAAAGCTTCTAGTTTCTGGTCTTCACACCTTATATATCTTTCTGGTTTTGCCATCACTCCCTGGGATTAAATGCTCACTTCTTGGGATTAAAGGCATGTGTCACCCTGCCTGGCTGTTTCCAATGTAGCCATGAACTCACAGAGATTGAGGGATTTCTGTCTCTGGAATGCTAGGATTAAAGGCATGAGTACCACCATTTTCTAGCCTCTGTATCTAGTGGCTGTTCTGTCTCTGACCCCAGAGAAGTTTATTAAGGTGCACAATATTTTAGGGAACACAATACCACATTACCCCTTATTTTGTCTAAAATTTAAAAAAAAGCTTATAACTAATACAAGAAAAACTATCCAATAAGTATATTCAATATATACAGTCAAAAATTACATTAACAATGTCTAGTCCATTAACATTTGACAGATTCAAACAAAAAAACTCCATTATATATATTAACAATGTCCAGTCCAGTAGCATTTGATAAACTCAGTCAAAAAATTTTTCATTATTTATCCTATTTAAAACAAGTAGTTCCTTTTTAAAAGTAAATTCAAAAATTGACCTTTTTTGCTATGACATTTAAGAAAGTATCAGTGAACAAGAAGGAAAAAAGCATGTCATCAGGGGTTGGGTTGTATAGTTATGGTTGGTCCATACCCGTGGATGTTAGGCCACCTGTCACCATACTGCTGTGGTTGTTGATAATCTAAAATGCCTAATAAAGAGTACAGATAAAGTACTTCTCATGTTTGGAACATGGTATCTTCTGAACTGAATGTCTGAGTTGATATGTGGGCCATATTCATGGGGACAAGAACAATGTATCTCTCATGCAATACAGCATATGTGTTGGCCATTTGGCTCCTGTCATGCATGCAGGGGCTCTGTGCCTGTCAGTCACATGGTCAGTCTCTTCTGAGATTTTAACTGTCCATGCAGAAATTAGAATTAATATAAAATAAAAAAAATTGACCTTTTTATCTTATCATATTCATATTCTCTCTTTTCTTTTCATAAAAGTTTCAATAATCTACCTTTTGTCATTTTTATATCTTCCCCTTTTTCTTTTTAGTGTAGATTCAATCATCTACCCATTTATTCTATTATTTCTTTATCTTTTTTCTCAGAGTAGATTCGATGATCTATCTCATATCTATATTCTCCTTTTTCTTTTTTTTTAAACAAAACCTCTGAATCTAATCTCCATGTTCAGCTTTTTTCTAACCATTAACAATTAACAACTTGTAGCCAACTATCATAAACAATGACAATATCCATAACTCATTAAACAACCAAAAACTATCCACACTACATCTTGGGAATGTGGGCATGATTTTCGTAAAATTACTTCCTGCTTTCTAGGGGCAAAGACATCTTTAAGGAATCCTGAAAAGAAAATTTTGGGGTTAATTGTCAAGTCCTATATCATTTGTTCAGTCTCTGCATATTGGGAAAGTGCAGGACTTGTCACAAGTCCTGGCCTGAGTAGTTTGTCAGGCTGGATCATCTCAGCTAGCCATCTCGAAATTGTCCTAAACAGTTTGTACTCCAAAGTAAATCTTTCCGTGGTGTTAATCAGCTTAATGGCTTTATCATAGTCCATGTGGAATTGTCGTTGTGGGCTCCTGCCATCTTTTTGAAGATTTCAAAGTCGCTGTTAGGCATGGTCATGGTTCCCTGCAGAATTTTTTTTTTTGTGTGTGTGTGTGCCTCCTCTGTGGTTTGGAGTAATCACAGTCTGATAAATGTCTGTCTCTCGGAACCATGAACATTCTTCCCTAGAAGAGAAAATCTTGACAGCAATTTCTCCCCACCATTTGTCTTGCCAAACTTTTCCAAACTGACCTTTGTTGATGCTTTCTTGTAACACGATGGTCCTGGCAATTCTTCTCTGAACAAGCAGCAGTAAAACCTTTGTCCCAGGAAGCAGCATCACCGCAGTCACCAACATGATGAGAAGCAGCCAGCAACAGAGAGCAGCAGTTGCTGCCTCCATGATCTCACTGCCACCATTTGTGGCTGGGCCCCCACCAAAGCTTCTCCTTAGCAAGCTTCCTAGGCTGGCTTCAAACTTGGGATCCTCCTGCCTCTGACTCCTTCAGTAAATCCAACCAGTGTGCTTCACCACAACTGACTGAGGGTAGCTCAGGTCTGAGCTGGGGCCTGCAAAGCCACAGGCAAGTAGCTTTTTCATGAATTCATACCACAAACGTTGTGTGCCAGATGTAGCATGAATCTTAAAAGTTCTTATTAATAAAATCAAACCTGAGCCAGGTATTGGGGTGAACGTTGAATGATCAGAGAGACAAAACAAGCCACAGCCACTTCAAATCAGAATGAGACTAAGAGACCCAGCTAGTACTCATAGTAGAATAGTTAGACAGAGAATCAAGAGAAATGAGACTGATACTATTTCTCTGATTTAGGTCTTTGATTTTGTTTCATTTTGAGGGCTTTTTATAACTACAGCCCTACTCTTTCTTATTACTCCTGCTTGATTAGCATACAAACAACAGGTTTTTCCCAAAGCCATACCTAGTCCCTCTAATCTCATGAGAAGCAAGTATAAGACTCCTTGGCTTTGTTAGACCATTTCTGCAAGGAAATCTAACCCTTGTTTTAATTAAGAAATGGAAACTTTTAATACCTCAAGATCCTGATCAATATGTGTATTCAGTTTCTTATTGATTTTATCCCCCATGATAAAGGATGTTATGCCTATGTCTGCTGACCAAGGTATGCTAACTCCAAACAGGATAGGAAGGGTAACAGGTACAACTCTCATTTTTGTGGTTTAGGGCCCATATTAAAATGTATTTTTCTTCCTTTCCATTATAGTGGTATACCTGGACAGAATGTGTACTAAGATATATAAAAAAGGATTTCTCAGTTTGGAAAATGTCAGAAGACACATTTAGTTAAACCATTGGTACATGTTCACCAAGTAATCTCGGGGTGTAATAATATGGCTGTTTTCTAGGTGAATTATTGCACAAGACAGTTTAGTTGAAAGTTGTCCTGTGCTCACCCAGCACCAAGGTCAAACAGTCACTTATAAAATTCCTGTGTCCCACTTGGTCCTGCAACTGCTCAGACCCCAGTAAACACACAGAGGCTTATATTATTTTTAAACCATGACAGGCTTTTTGCAAGCTAGCTCTTACATCTTAAATTAACCCATTTCTATAAATCTGTATTTTGCCACATGGCTTTTGGCTTACCAGTACTTTTATATCTTTCATCTCCTGGTGGTGGCTAGCAGAGTCTCCTCTGCTTTGTGTTTCTCCTTCCTCTCTCTTTAGTTAGAATGTCCCGCTTAACCTTGTTCTGCCTCACCACTGGCCAAACAGCTTTATGTATCAACCAAATCAATCAGAACAACACATATACATAGCATACAGAATGACATCACCCATCAAAGCAGAATAGTAGAACTTAGAATAAGGGCAAATACCTATGCCAAAAGTTTAGAATATTAGACAAGTTTGAGTTGTTTGAAAGTCCTTTAATATTAATTAGGTTTTTCCACAGTCACAATGAGTTTTGTCAACCAGTGATCTGGCAATCTGGTTAGTTTCTATCTCCATAGAGTAGAGTGGACAGGGTTCTATAAATAATTAGACATCCTGACCTATTTCTGGCTGGGAATAATTAAATCAGTGTTGGATCTTGCCAAGAGCAGAAGATAAGGGTGAGCATCCCTCTGCTTCATGAATGGTCAGAGGTGGACTTTGGTCCTGTGTTAAGTGCTTGAAGGAGGGAGTTGGTTGAGACCTTGATATGGGTTGGATAACTTTTTTAAGACCAAAGGTCTGGGGACCACAAGTGGTGATTTAAATCTAACCCCAGGATCCCTTCCTGTGAAATAAATTCAAATTCCCTATGTTTTTCCTGTTTTCCCAAAGACAGAATCATTCAAAGGCATTTTCCACAAAGTCTCAGTTTTGCAATTCACATTTTGCAAAGGAAATACCCTTGTTCTTGTTAACTAGAGGACCAGACTGCAGGACATGTACAGACTTTTAAACTCAGCATTCTTATCTCAAAAGAAAAACTCTCAAATACTTTTCTATCCCATAGCAACCAGACATTTAAAGTGGGCATCGGTGAGCTAAGATCGAGATGGGATATAGGCTGCTGGTCTATAGTCACACTAGCTAATACCTTCCCTGTGTCTATATTCCTCATCTTCTAATCCAGATATGAGTGTGGTGGGGGAAGAAAAGGGCCATGATTTTGTACTAATATCCATAGTGCAAAATACCTCCAAAAGAGATGTACAGGCATTGGAAGGGCCTGGACCCAATGAAACCTTAATTTCAAAGGCTCCATAATCAGGACACAGTCCATTTGTTAGATACATCTGTTGCTTGCATTTTCCTGATGTGGGAGTGGTGGACCCATCTTTTAATGCCAGCTAATTTCAAGGGCATATAGTGGAGAGGCCCAGACTGGTTCCAGTGTCTTTTTTATGAAATTAACCCAGACGCTATCCCTGATCTAAAACAAGCAAAAAATATGCTGTAATCAGAGATTGGCTGAGTCACTCTGATAGTTAGATAACAACCTTTTAGAAGACTGAAAGGCCTGTAGTTACTTGAGAAATGGTTAGAGACTTCTGCCAATTAAACATCTCTGAGCCAGTTGAAAATAGTCTTCTAAACACAATCTCATAACAGGTAAATTTCTCTCTATATGAGGTGCAGTGGGCCCAAAAAAAATCTAAGAAAGGATGTGTATTGACTCTTCACTGCACTCTAATGAGAGGTTTTTTTTTTTAGTTTCTTTTGATATCCTGTTTATTCTTTTTACCTGCCCTGAATTCTAATATTCACATGCACAATAAAGTTTTCAATCTGTTCCTAAAATTTTTGCTATAAATGTAGTGGTTTGGGCTATGAAAATTTGGCCATTGTCAGACTCCATTACTGGGAAAGGGCCAACTCAAGGGACCAGTGTCTGTTAGAACTTTTGTGTTACTATTGGAGCAGTTTCAGTTCAGATGGGAAATGCTCCTTCCATCCCAGAAAGATATTTATTAAAACAAGCAAGTATTTGTATTCCCTCATAGCCAGGACAGATCTTGGTGAAGTCAGGTTTTCCAGAGCTTTCTGGAGTTTTGGGCTCTCATAGAGATGCTTTTCTGGGTAAAAGCTCACTGATGTGGGACAACCTTTCTGTATGCTGTGAATATGTGTGTTGCTTTCACTAGCTAATAAGCTGCTTTGGCCTATGGCAAGGCAGGTAGTTAATCTAAGAAAAGATACAGAGAGAAGAAAGGTGGAGTCTGGGCAGACACTATGAGAACAAGATGTAATAGAACACAGGGATACATAGATTAATAGAAATCTATGATAATTTAAGATAAAAGAGCTAGTTAATAACAATCTTGAGCCATAGACAGATTTGTAATTAATATAAGCCTCTCTGTGTTTATTTGGGACCAAGCAGCTATGGGACACAGGAAGACTTCTGACTACAGCTCTCTATTTTGGATTTACATCAGCACAAAAGTGTAATCTCAATGAGACATTCCAGACTAGGCTATCCAGTCTAGGCATTACATACCTTAGTCTGAGCAAGTTAGGATATTTTGTCAACCATGATGAGTATGCTGGGGAAGGTCAGTTACCATAGCCCAGCCAAATGTTTCTTGGAGAATGATTATTTCCTCTGGTGTCCTTCATCAAAATGTGGGTTCAAGCTATCCATTCTTCAGCACTCTATATTTCCTTTTGGTTGTACCACAAAGTCTCATGCAACACTGAGTTGCAGTTTGTCATCAGAATATCAATAGACTTCAATGGTCTTAGGACCATTTATTGGGCAGCAATGTCAGCATCACAGTTATCTTTGCCTCAGAGAAGTCATCTTTTTCATGCCTTCAGCAGTGGAGGATAGCAATTCACAGGGAAATATAAATAACCTCAATGAGTGCCAAGACAATGTCCTTTTTCCCAGTAGTGAGAAGCTCTCATTCTCTATTGGTGATTCCAAGGACATGGCTGATAGTAAAAGAATATCAACTCTCCATGTATATGGTGTTGGAATTTTTTCCCTGTATGAAAGCCTGTGTCAGACTGATCAATTCTGCTATGTAGGATTTGGTACATGACTTGTACTCAAACCATTTCAATTAAAGTGAATACTATAGCACCCAGGGACCTGGCTGCATCCTTCATCTATTGACAGTCATTTATGAGCACCTGTGGGTCATCATCAGACAAAGGTGTTACAGGACTGATGGTGGTTCATTTCTCAAACTGTACTTCAGAGTGGTCCAGGAATAGCTCCCCTCTACTGGGTCATATGGAATTAGACAGCCAGTGTTCTACTGGAACTAGGAAGAAGACATCAGCCCCATCATGGGGTGCTGTGAGTAGAAGATACTGTTACAGAGTTAACTTGTTCATATTTTCCATTAGATTATCAGTGGCCACAACAGCTTTTAGGCAGATGTGTCATTATAGACTGCGGTGTCCACTTGTTTTGACATGTACGTCACGGCATTTGCACTGCACCAAGTTTTGGTTAGAATCATGTTATCAATGTCTTTTATTTTGTGTAAAATAGATGAGAAGTTCTTGAGACATCCCGAAGTGCTACAGCTGGAGCTGAAGTCAGAGCTGTTTTTAAATTCTCCAGTGCTTTCTCAGTCCAGATTAAGGGTTCAATTCCCTCATTTGTGTTGGTGTATAGATGCCTTGCTATTTCTCAGAAACACTGGTATCCAGAAGGACCAAGTAACTAACAACTCTTTAACCTGTCTCTTACTCTTTGGAATTGGTGTCTGAAGGAGGGCAGAAACCCTATTTTTCATGATGTTCCTTTTGCCTCCCCTCAGCTAGTAGTCAAGATAAATAGCCTCTGATGTATGCAGATGGGCTTTCTTAGCCAATATTCTATAGCCCAATGTCTGTATCTCATACCCCACTCCCTAAGAGGCTCTTTTATAATGTATTTTAGTTTTAGAGGCTAGGAGAAGGTTATTTACATATTGTAAACTATGGTTTAGGGAAACCTCTGACAGAAGGCCAGCCAATGTCCTGTAACTCTTACAGTCATACCTAAATACATCCTTCATAATTTATTTTAGTTTTAGAGGGTAGGAGGTCACTTGCATATTGTAAGAATACAGTTCTGGGAAACAATTACAGAAGGGCGGGAGACCAGCCTTTGTCTGCTCATCAAACAGGGTAGAAATATTTTTAAATTCTTGGAAAACTTGGTTCAGATAAGTTACCTGCTGCAACCGTCTCTTGGGTATGTCCATTTAAAACAAAGCTAGACTGACACAACTCTAAAAATGGGAAGTTGAGGAATGTATCTCCCAGAGCCAACACAGTACACAGTTCTTTATTTATAAGAATGAGACATCCCAGCTTCTTCACAGGCAGGAGAGGGGTATTCCAGGATGACTGGCAGGATGCTATGATACCTATATCTCCAAGCCATGCAATACTGACTGCAATTTCCCCTTTTGTTTCCAGGGTCATTACTCATTGTTTGATATAAACAGGGGTAGTTCAACTGGTTAGTGGAACAATTATAGTAACTTGATGTTGAGATAGTCCTGGGCAGTTGGTTTCTTTGCATAGCCCTAGGAATATTTGGAGTCAATAAAAGAGTTAGTACAACTCTATCTTTTATTAGGAGGATTTTCACTGAGGAGCTACTTTTCTGATAGTGGGCAAGACATCAATATTTTGCTGGATATCTCTAAGTCTTACTGTTATTATCAGAGAAGATGGTGGTGGCTTTCAGTTCATTCAAAGGTCTTGTCTCTCAATCAGTTGTCAGTTGTAAAACGCCTTTTAAGCTAACTCCAGCAACTGTGACCAATTTATGTAGTTAAATTAAATTAAATAATAATGTTTTTTTGGTCAGGCAATGGTGGTGCAAGACTTTAATCCCAAAATTTGGGAGGCAGAGGCAGGCAGATTTCTGTGAATTTGAGGCCAGCCTGGATTACAGAGTTCCAGGATAGCTGGGGTTACACAGAGAAAATCTGTCTTGAAAAATCAAAATAATAATAATAATAATAATAATAATAATGGTAATGATGATAATAATAATAAATGATGATAATAGCAATAATAATGTTTTTCTAATATCTGGGTGCAATTGTATAACAACAGAAATCCTTTTAGCAGCTATATTTAATCCTTCTAAAAAAGACCCCGTGAAAATTGTCTAAAGTCTCTTGGGTCACTGTTGGACAAAAGGGAAAATCTGTTCTATCCAGGCTGCATTCCCCTGCGTTTACCCCCTCATCCAGCCTGCAGACTGTTTTTCTACTTTTTTCAGAGAATGGTGGGTTTTCACTTATCCAATTAAACTTATTACATCTTGAAAAGAAATTAATCATGAAAGAGGAAAGAGTAAACTTCTTCTTTTCTTCCTGTGTAATATCTAGGAGAGTGTTTTCCCTTCCCAGGGCTGCTTAGATCATGCAGAGGATCTGAGAGTATATATGCCTGCAGGAACTATTTTCCTTCTCTCAGTGCTTTATCCTTGGATTGCAGGAGGCCCTAGATGAGATGGTAGGGCCCTAGATGAGATGGTAGGGCCCTAGCACCTACCTACCTTTCCCTGGCAACCAGGGAGACTTAAGCAAGAGTAAATCAATGAGACAAGCAAACACTCCCTGATTTTTGTTGTTGTTTTGTTTTGTTTCTCTTGGCAACATATTAGAGCCAAAAGGATTCGGGTCCCCCAAAAGGGGCATACTTAAGTTGGAGTTAGGACATCTAACACGAGAGAAAGCTACTGGTAGGTATAGGGAAGGAAAACTGATAGAAAACCAGAGAATGACACACAGTAAAGACAACCATAGCTGGCTACCACACACTCATACATCTGAACAGAGAAGGAAATCTGTGTGTGATATCTCACATGGACCCAGACAGATACTGGATTAGTGGCCATTACTCACCTCTCTTATGGGTCCAATCAAAAGGTACCTTAAACAGATTTGACATGGGTGTGTGATGAACCAGTTGACTCTAATGTTTTACTTTTCATTTGTGCTGAAGGTGTCAGACTCCTTTGAAGTTTTAGTCAGCAAGTGATCAAAGCATGTCCTGTGGCCCTGGAACGTTTCAGGCTGTGCATCCCCTCAGAACTCCTAGGTCATCACAATCTTCTCCACTCTGAGGGACTCTAAGATCCAATGTCTTGAGGTCTGATGTTGGGAATCTCACTAGGCTGTCCGGAAATGTTGTGGGAAAGACAATTCAGACACGGGTTTAGGCCAATAGCAAGTCTTTATTAGCGGGCAAGTGACTATACTGGATTTTGGAGATTCCTGTATAGTCATGAACCTTTCTCAGGGTGAATTTTATGCATAAAAAACATGTCCTATGATGGAATACTTCACTTAACAAGTATAGTTAGCCAGAAGTGGAACTACAGAAGCCAAAAGGCATTTTAGTATATTTAGATACATTCCCAGAATTGTAGACTTTGTTGGATGTCTTAGCTATGGTTCACATTTCTGTGATCAAACACCATGACCAAAAAGCAAATTAGGAGGGACAGGGTTTACTTGACTTACACTTCTATATTACATTTCATAATCTAAGAAGTCAAGACAGAAACTAAAATAGGGCAAGAGCCTGGAGAGAGGAGTTGATGCAGAGGCCATGGTGGGATGCTAGCTCATCATGCCTGCTACGCCTGCTTTCTTAGAACTCAGGACCACCAGCCAGTGGATGAGACCACTCACAATGTACTGTCCCCCCATCAATCACCAATTAAGAAGATATTTTCTTGATTAAGATTCCCTCTACTCCAATGACTTTAGCTTGTGTCAAGTTGACATAAATCTAGCTAATAAAATTGACCCCTTCTCAACTTGTATACAAAGACAACAACTTTAAGCCATAATCATTCCTCTCTCATTCATTTTCCAAGATGTCACATTAAAAACATAAATAACCTTAAAAGTCCCAGTCTTTAGAAATTCAAATATCTTAAAATTTAGTATATTTAAAATATCAAGATGTCCCATTGATTGATTGTTTCTCTCAGTGTCTGTGCTACTGGTGTTATATTTAGAAAGTGATCTCTGATGTCAGTGGGTTCAAGACTACTTCCTACTTTCTCTTCTAGCAGGTTCAGAGTAGCTGGATTTATGTTGAGGTCTTTGATCCACTTGGACTTAAGTTTTGTGCATGGTGATAGATATGGATCTATTTGTAGCCTTCTGCACGTTGATATCCAGTTATGCCAGCACCATTTGTTGAAGATGCTTTCTTTTTTCCATTGTATGCTTTTGGCTTCTTTGTCAAAAATTATATGTTCATAGGTGTGCGGATTAATGTCAGGGTCTTCAATTCGATTCCATTGGTCCACATGACGGTTTTTGTGCCAGTACCAAGCTGTTTTTATTACTGTAGCTCTATAGTAGAGCTTGAAGTCAGGGATCGTGATGCCTCCAGAGGTTGTTTTATTGTACAGGTTTCTTTTGGCTATCCTGGGTTTTTTTGTTTTTCCATATGAAGTTGAGTATTATTCTTTCCAGGTCTGTGAAGAATTGTGTTGGTATTTTGATGGGTATTGCACTGAATCTGTAGATTGCTTTTGGCAAAATTGCCATTTTTACTATGTTAATCCTGCCTATCCATGAGCATGGGAGATCTTTCCATTTTCTGACATCTTCTTCAATTTCTTTTTTCAGGGACTTGAAGTTCTTGTCATATATGTCCTTCACTTGCTTGGTTAGTGTTACCCAAAGGTATTTTATATCATTTGTGGCTATTGTAAAGGGTGATGTATCTCTGATTTCCTTCTCAGCCTGTTTGTCAGTTGTATATAGGAGGGCTCCTGATTTTTTTGAGTTGATCTTGTATCCTGCTATGTTGCTGAAGGTGTTTATAAGCTGTATCAGTTCCTTGGTTGAGTCTTTGGGGTCACTCAAGTATACTATCATGTCATCTGCAAATAGGGAAAGCTTGACTTCTTCCTTTCCAATTTGTATCCCCTTAATCTCCTTATGTTGTCTTATTGCTCTGGCTAGAACTTCAAGTACTATATTGAATAAGTATGGGGAGAACAGACAGCCTTGACTCGTTCCTGATTTTAGTGGAATTGCTTTGAGTTTCTCTCCATTTAATTTGATGTTGGCTGTTGGCTTGCTGTAAACTGCCTTTATTATGTTGAGGTATGTTCCCTGTATTCCTGATCGCTCCAAGACCTTTACCATGAAGGGGTGTTGGCTTTTGTCAAATGCCTTTTCTGCATCTAGTGAGATGATCATGTGGTTTTCTTCTTTTAGTTTGTTTATATGGTGTATTACATTGATGGACTTTCATATGTTGAACCACCCTTGTATCCCTGGAATGAAGCCTTCTTGATCATGGTGGATAATTGTTTTGATGTGTTCTTGGAGTCTGTTTGCCAGTATTTTATTGAGTATTTTTGCATCAATGTTCATGAGGGAGATCGGTCTGTAGTTCTCTTCCTTTGTTGTATCCTTGTTTGGTAGCCTCTTTAAAAAGAAAAATCCCAAACCTGACCTGTCATTCAACTTACAACCATCAATAATTTCAGCTCCATGTGATCCAAAGCACTCTTTTGTCCTCTGCCAGTATCAAACACCTTCCCCAAACACACACAGATATAAAGATAAAATCTTGCAATGACACAAATTAGTAATGTAAAACTCAATTGTGAAATGGAAACTCTATTATCCGATGTAAAAGTTATCAAGCTGAAAATAAATCCACTGTATGATTTCACATTATGATTAGTTTTCTAAAATAAAAAATGCAGCACTAATGAAATAAATCAATACAGGCAAAATCACCAGAAAAAGGAAAATAGAAGAGGTTTTAGAAAAATAAACAAGTTATTAAAAGTCCATTGATTTGTGAAATATAAAGACAGTGCAGCTGCGGAAAGTAGATACATTTATTGCATTTTTGGATGTACCAAGGCACTCAGTTAAGACTCAGTTAAATATACAAAAAGAAAAGAACATAATTGAATGTAATTGGATAAATTTTAAGAAGTTAATTACACCAAATTTCAAGAAACAAAATAAAGATAGTTTTGTTAAAGCACTTTGCCATTGTTGCAAGTAATATTATTTTGAAATGTGAAGTTGACGTTTTACATGGTTTAATTAAATTTAAAATTCTGCAGAGTTTTCAGAGATCTTTCTGATTGAATGATGGATGCATGCTCACATGTTTATACACACACAAACATGTATATATTTATAATATGCAGGAGTCTTTATGTAAATCACTCAGTTTCATGAGAAATTATTTTCATAAATTTCTATGGTGTGACTGAACACATTACAACTGCAAAAGCTTTCAAATTACATGTTGATGAAATCAAGATATTTTCTGTTCTTCATGCAGAGATGATGAAAGATGGATGTGCTGGGGTTGTGGGTCATGATCAAGAAGGGACTTACCATTGGTATGCCTCTAGCAAGTAGGAACTCAGCAGGAACCAGCTGAAATTAATAAAAACTTTTTAAGTGATGATTAGGGTATAGGAGTGTGTTAACTGCAGACACAGGTGCTCACAAAGAGAGGGAGAGTTTGGGTGGCTTTGGATACAGGAAAGGATCTGGACGAATCCTTGATCCTAGGCATGTGTTGCATTCCCTGCATGTGTGTGTGCAGGATGAGATCCATGGAGCCCAGGGCACAGATTATGAGCACACACACACCCATATTGAATATATGGAAGTGACAGAAACACTACAGGCAGAATTTCAGTCATTTTGTGTGTGTGTGTGTGATGAACAGCAACACAATATCCATAATCTTTTAAGTATATGATATTTTTATTGCTTCATCTTGCAGTTATGTTCAAAGGAAAAGAAACATCCAAAAAAAAGGATAGAAAAAAAACAGCATCCAACCCAGGTGCAAGAAGGAGCAAATGAATCTGAAGACTTTACCTGTATGTTCTGACCATAGGGAGTAACTGGGCTGGTGGTGATTGCCCAAAAGACACTCGGGCAGCAGGTATGGCCAAGGGGCACAGCCCCACCAGCCCTGTGGCAAGAAAAAAAAGGAATTTGCACCCAAAATCACCTAAGAAAGTTTTCAAATCAAAAGCTGCCTTGTGTGGGGAACTACCCTACATGGTGTTTGAAGATGTTCACCATAATCAAGTACAACAGACTCATGGCTGTGGGATTTATTCTGCAGCCTATGAAGCAAAGCAACAAATAATGGTAAAGGAGAGATGAATTCCCCATAACTCCAACCACAGTCTGTGAAGAGAGTATCTCTTCCATAGTCATCTCATTGGGTTCCATAAGTGTTGCCTTTTGCTGTCTGAGCCTGAGTATCCTGCATAAAATAGTTGAGGAAAAGTCTACATAACCCAAGTCAACAGAACCCAGCATTTTCCCTTCACAAATCCCAAGAAACATTGGATTGGTTGTTACTTCCTTTACAGTGCCTTTGATGTTTTAGAATTTCTTTAGTATAAGATTCTGACATATTTTACAGGTCTGTAAAAATTTACCACATACTCCTCCATGCACCCATACATTCACCATCACATTCCCACTGTAAATGATTAACTGATGTACAGAGTTATTATGTTTTTCAACAAATGGGA
Source organism: Peromyscus nudipes (assembly GCA_902168325.1). Taxonomy (NCBI): domain Eukaryota; kingdom Metazoa; phylum Chordata; class Mammalia; order Rodentia; family Cricetidae; genus Peromyscus; species Peromyscus nudipes. The sequence continues at coordinate 34,072 of CABHPH010136152.1, forward strand.
ACAAGATCTAACCCTGACAAGTGATGTCAGAAAGGCATGAGAGTTACCACTAATAATCACATGACAGAGTCTATAACTAGGCTTCTTTGAGATTTACTCTGCCAAGGAAATTAACTCAAAATTCTTCACTTTAGCCTCAGGCAAACTTTTTGGACTAGGACAAAATGCACCCACTTTCTTTACCAAGAATGATCTCTAAGCAACATATTAAAATTCATCTCCTCTGTAAACTCTTGAACAAGCCCCCATACTACATCAAATCACATTCAACACCACTTTTTTCCATGTTCCAACTTTTATGGCCCACAAAGCAGCACTTAAAACATTCAACTGCTTTTCTAATCCACATTCCCAAGGTCCATATTCCTTCAAACAAAAACATGGCCCATCACAGCAATACCCCAGTCTCTGGTACCAACTTCTGTCTTAGTTAGGTATTCTTTTGCTATGATACAACACCATGACTATGGCAACTCTTCCAAAGGAAGATTCACTTACAGTTTCAGAGATTCAGTGAATTATCATCATGATGGGGAGTACGGCTGTGTGCAGGCAGATGTGGCACTGCAATAGTAGCTAAGAGTCTTACATCTTGCTAGCAACAGGAAGTTGACTGAGAGTCACACTGAGTGAAGCTTAAGCAGAAGAGATATTAATTCCCACCCTCAAAGTGACACACTTCATCCAACAAAGCCATACCTCCTATTAGTGACACTCTCTCTGGGGGCCAATTACATACAAATTATCACAGGTGTAGATGAAATTCTAAATAGTCTTATTAAATAAGAAACACAGAGCCAAATACAGAGTTAAAAGCCCAAGAGATGCGAGCACTAGCAAAGAGCGAAGACCACCTTATCTTACTACTTGTTGCCATCCTTCCCCCGAGAGAGAGACCTTCTTCCTGTGTGTCTTGAGTTTTATTGCTTTCCTGTTCAGCCTTCCCATTGGCTCTAAGCCCAGCCACATGACTTCCTCATCACTGCCTGTCTATACAGACCTCCTGGTCTCTATGGTTGGTACAGGAATAAAAAACTTAAGGGTCACCATGCTTGGCTGTGTCCTTGACCACACAGAGACTCTGCCTGCCATGTGATCGGATTAAGGGTGTGGGGTATCACCACCTGACTTCTATTCCTGGCTCTCCGCTAATGACATCTGATCTCCAGGCAAACTTTATTTATTAACATACAAATAAAATCACATTTCAACACAATTAAAATATCACCACATACAGTGGGGAAAGTGTCTATTTGGATTACACTTCCAGATCACAGTCTACTATTGGAAGGAGTCAGAACAGGAACTCAAATAGGGCTGAAACCTGGAGGCAGGAGCTAAAGAAGAGGTCATAGAACAAAAGCTACTTCCTGGCTTGCTTCTCCTGATTTGTCTAGCTTGCCTTCTTATAGAACCCAGGAACACAATTGGGCTGGGATCTCCTCCATTGATTACCAATTAAGAAAATTCCTGCCAGGCGGTGGTGGCGCACGCCTTTAATCCCAGCACTCAGGAGGCAGAGCCAGGCGGATCTCTGTGAGTTCGAGGCCAGCCTGGGCTACCAAGTGAGTTCCAGGAAAGGCGCAAAGCTACACAAAGAAACCCTGTCTCGAAAAACCAAAAAAAAAAAATTCCTTACATGGAAGCATTTGCTCAACTTAGGTTCCTTCCTCTCTGATGATTCTAGTGTGTATCAAGTCTCCAGTCAAGGAGCAGTTGAGTGACCTGCCTGCAAGTTGGACTGCTGCCACCCCTTGTATTCTGTTCCACTGAGACCCACTCCATTGCCCAATCCCTCAACTCTAGCAAACTCTATAGGCCCAGGTACAACCCACACCAGTCAGAGGATAGGTGAGTGAGCAGTCTCCTGGCTGAGCTGCCTCAAACCTCAGATGAAAATCCCCAGGGCACAACCCATGCCCCTCCCTCTCCCATTTTAGCAAAACTGCTGATGCCAGCCCACATCTCAAGTGGAATTCCATTGCTGTGATGTAGTCCTCACCAGTCAATCAGTCAGTGAGTGTCCACCTGCTAGCTGGTCTCCCACCACCCCCTGCATTCAGTTCCCCCAAGCCCCACTTGATCTCTCAACCCCTCCCAACTCATCATCCATCCCAAAACTCTGCCAGATTCCATAGGCCCAGATACAGACAACACCAGTTAGAAGAACACACTCCATAGGCCTAGGTAGAGTCCACACCAGTCAGAAGAACAGTACCCCCTCCCCTGGGCTCCATGTTCTGGTCTACAACTTTGAAAGAAGACTTAGGCTTTACCAGAGGTCAGGCTGGATCCAAGGACTGAAGGCAATCAAAACCTCAGTGATGACATCCTACTGGACCTCAAGACTTGCCAGTCACCAGAACCCTTGGCCACTTAGAGCAGAGATCATAGAGGAAACAGAAAACAATGAAAAAAAAACACCTGCTGAGATGAAGCCACACATACACGGTCAAGAAGAATGGACAGCTGAATTAAAAAACCATCAACAATTTCCAGAATTTAAAATCCTGAATCATGACATGACACTAATGGAATTCAGGTATTTCTGGTACATGGACTGCTCTCACCCAAGGTGAGGTTGAACTGTTGACCTTGTGTATGTCCTACTTCACAAATGAGTCTGTCAGATACGCTAAGCCTATAGGCTGAAGATGATGCCCCAACACTGCGGAGAAACCTCAGGTGACTGTCCAGGCGGCTGGCTGTTTCTGTCAACTCACAATTTTTTGGAAGTTGCTTGCATGTACTTCCTGTTTTTATTTTTGTTAGCTAATATTATTTCCTTCTTGGGTCTCTGAAGGAGTTGAAGATTATTTAGTTATAGTTGAAGATTAATTAGGATAGAAAGTGAATTAGATACTATAGGATAGATAATAGAATTATTTTCTTTGAATTTGTTAAATATAAATAGACTAGACATTGTTTAGGTATTTATTACTTGTATATTGTTGGAGACCCACCTAGATTATTTGACCCACCTAGACTGTTTGACCAAGGTATGTGTGGAATTTCCTGCTTGGAGTCTTGCAAAACAAGACGACCTTGGCCTAACCATAGAAAGGCCTCATTCAATAACAACAGGGGTCTAGGACCAAAGCGACCTCACCCTAACCTTCCCTTAGGAGTTCCCATTCTTCTTGCAAACAGATGCTAATCAGCCAGCTGCAAGAGCCTGGGGCCAAAGAGACCTCGCCCCGACCACTCTGACTTCTGATAACCTTCCACTCTCCTTGCTTTCTCTGCCCCCCTCCCTGCCTGAAGCCTCAGAGTATAAAAACTGCAGCACTCATTTCAATAAACGAAGCCTTGACGCGACTCAGACTGACTCTTGTCATTCATTATATGTGCAAGGCTTCCCTCCTTTCTCACCCTCATTGGCTTCTAGGTGATTCCTGGCTTGAGACCCGCGAATAACTGGACCTGCTGGACGGGTCAGTATATATTGTATATAGTTATTGTACTTCTGTATATAGTTTTTCTTATGTTAGTTATAAGTGTTTTCCTTTTTTCTTTTTATTAAAATAAAAAGGGGGAAATATGGTGATATTTTTCTTTTGTACCAAAATGTTAATTGTATGTTAATAAATAAAGTTGCCTGGGGGTCAGAGCTATTAGCAAGCCATAGGAAAGCAGGGCAGTGGTGGTGTACGCTTGTGATCACAGCACTTGGTAGACAAAGCTAGGTAAGTCTCTGTATGTTCAGGAATACAGCCAGCATTGGATACACATGCCTTTAATCTCAATACTAACCACAGAACACCTGGAGGTCTATACAGACAGACTGTGATGAGGCAGTCCTGTGGTTGGGTTTACAACCAATGAGAAGGCAGAACAGAGACTATATAAAGACTTTAAACAGGAAGTAGCGCTTCCCTTCGGAGAGGTAGGACCACTGCAGGAGGAAGGGTAAGGTTTTAGCTCTTAGCTCTGACCTCTTGGCTTTCTTCTTTGCATTGGTTCTGTGTTTCTTATTTATAAGACGGTTGGTTACATCTACAAACACCCATCCAACAAAGACAAACACAGGAATCAACACCTAGACCTATAATCACCCCAAATCCAGATGCCTAAATGACAGTGTAAGAACACAATCAGTAACAGAAAGTGTAATGTGGCACCACCAGAACCAGTAATCCTACAACAGCAAGACCTGATAATTCCAAGGCAGTTGAAGCAGAAGTAAATGACCTTAAAAATAACTTTCTGAAGATGGTAGTGGACTGTAAAGAGAAAATTTTTTTAAAATCCCTTAAAGAACTTGAGAAAAAGATGAACAAAAATTTGGGAGAAATCAATAAATCCCTTAAAGAATGCCAAGAAAACCAAGAGAAAACAATCAGGTGAAGGAAACAGTTCAAGACCTAAAAATGGAAATAGAGGCAATAAAAACACACAAGGCCGGGCGTTGGTGGTGCACACCTTTAATCCCAGCACTTGGGAGGCAGAGGCAGGCGGATCTCTGTGAGTTCAAGGCCAGCCTGGGCTACCAAGTGAGCTCCAGGAAAGGCGCAAAGCTACACAGAGAAACCCTGTCTCGAAAAACAAAATAAATAAATAAATAAATAAATAAATAAATAAATAAATAAATAAAAATAAAAACACACAAATCTAGGGAACACTAGAAACAAAAAAATCTGAGTAAGGGAACAGGAACTACAGATGCAAACATCACCGACAGAATATGAAAGAATACAACTCAGACACTGAAGACACAATAGAGGAAATAGACTTATATAGGTCAAAGAAAATGTTAAATCTAAAAATTTCCTTACACAAAACATCCAGAAAATCTGGGAAACTATGAAAATACTAAACCTAAAAATAATTGGAATAGAAAAAGGATGAGAATCCCAGCTCAAGGGCCCAGAAAATATATTCAACAAAATCATAGAAGAAAAATTTCCCAACCTAATGAAGGACATGCCTGTAGCTGGAGTTTTCTCTCCGAGTCCCACCAAGTCCCAGCAGGTTGACAGCCCACTTATAAAATAAACACACAGATGCTTGTAGCTTGAGTTTTCCTGCCGGGCCCATAGTCAGGACAAATCTCTGCCACCCGCCAGTCTCCAGCTCCCAAGTCCCGCCAGTCTCCGAGCCCATTTATAAAATAAACACACAGACGTTTACATTATTTAAACTGCTTGGCCATTAGCTCAGGCCTATCATTGTCTAGCTCTTACTCTTATATTTAGCCCATTTCTATTAATCTTTACTTTGCCACGTGGCTCGTGGCTTACCGGTACTTTACATCTTCCTTCTCCTCGATGCAGCTCCACGCCGTCTCCCCTCTACCTTCCTGTTCCCTCAATTCTCCTCTCTGTTAGTCCCGCCTATACTTCCTGTCTGGCTACAGGAGCTGGAGAGAAGCGCTCCAGCAACAGATGCTTATATTATTTATACACTGTATGGCTGCAGCAGGATTCTTGTTATCTACTTCTATCTTAAATTAACTCATTTCTATTAATCTGTAAGTTGCCACGTGGCTCGTGGCTTACCGGTACCTTACATCTCGCTTGTCATGGCGGCAGCTGGCAGGCCTCTCTCTCTGCCTTACTGTTCCCTCAGTTCTCCTCTCTGTTAGTCCCACCTATACTTCCTGCCTGACTACTGGCCAATCAGTGTTTTTTTTATTAATCAATCAGAGCAACACATTTGCCATACAGAACATCCCACAGCACATGTCTATAAAAGTACAAAAAGCTAACATAATAACAAATAGTTTGGAGCAGAAAAATAACTCCCTCTGCCACATAATAATCAAAACACTAAAAATACAGAACAAAGAAATAATATTAAACACTGGACAGGAAAAAGGTCAAGAAACATATAAAGAAAGACGTATTAGATTTACACACAACTTCTCAACAGGAACTTAAAAGGCAGAGGGGTCTGGACAGATGTCTTGCAGACAGTAAGAGACCACAGATGCCAGCACAGACTACTATAGCAAGCAACATAATCACCATAGAGAGTGAAAACAAGATATTTCATGACAAAGTCAAATTTAACAATGTCTATCCATAATTCCAGCCTTACAGAAGGTACTAGAAAGAAAACTCCAAACGAAGAAAATTAGCTACACTCACAAAAACACAGGCAACAAATAATCTCACATCATTAAAACCCAAAGAAGAGAAACACACACACACACACACACACACACACACAACCACCACTATTACTACCACCAAAAGATAACAGAAATAACAATCAGTGATGATTAATATCTCTCAATATCAATGGACTTAATTCAAAAATAAAAATATACAGGCTAACAGAATGTATATGAAAACAGGATCCATTCTTTTGCTGTATACAACAAACACACCTCAACATCAAAGACAGGCATTAACTCAGAGGAAAGGGTTGGAAAAAGATTTTCCAAACAAATGGACCTAAGAAGAAAGTTGGTATAGCTATCCTAATATCTAACAAAATAGACTAAGTACCTCACCTTGTACTTAAAAGGCTGGGCAATGCAACACAGTTTAAGGAAAAGTGTCCCAAAATCTAGTAAAGGAGTCAGAAGCAGCCCCTGCTACCACTTTTAGGAATCCCACAAGAAGACCACATGTATGCAGAGAGCATAGGTCAGTCACATGCAGGCTCCCTGGCTGTCAGTGCTGAGTCTGAGCTACTACGAACCCAGATTAGTTGCTTCTGTGGTTTCCTGTGTGATGTCCTTGACCCTCTTGGCAGCAGCAATCCTTCCTCTACCTCTCCATCAGGATTTCCCAAGCTCTTCCCAGTGCTTGCATGTGTGACTGCATCTGTTTTCATCAGCTACTTGGATGAAGGCATTCAGATGACAATTGGGGTAGTCATCAATTTATATCAGAATATCATTAGGCATCATTATGTTGACAAGTTTTTTCTCCTATTGTGTTTAGTCCTATTCTTTGTCACTGGGCCATCCAGCCTCTTGGTCTTGGCACTCCACTTCAGACAATGTCAGGGGTGGCTTCACTATTGTGGTATGAGTCTGAGGCTGGACCTGTCTTTTGTTAGCCACTCCCACAGTCTCCAAGCCACCTTTACCCCTTCCCATACACATCCCATAGGCAGTACAGACTGTAGGTCATAGGATGTATAGCTGGGCTGATGTCCCAATCCCTCCACTGGAAGTCCGGCCTGGTCACAGGAGATGGCAAGTTCAGGATATGAATGAACCACTGCTAGTATTTTTAGCTAGAATCACACTTTGCTATGGTGTGGGAGGGGTTGGGCAGCAGAGTGGGTCTTGGGGGAACAAAATCTAGGAGGTGGCTGCAGTTGACCTCGCAGGTGGGTCACTGACATTCTCACCCAGTGGTGAGTACTTCTGAACCATTGTGTTCTAAACCTCGACACTGGAAATTATTCAGTTCCTCTGCATGAATGCAAACCTGTTCATATTGTCATATTTGAGTAACTCAGTTGGCCAATTCATAGTGAAATTCTGGCCTTTGTGAGGTAGCTAAATGTTTAAATAAGATTGTCATCAAACTTATGTGAGTTCCATTAGCAGAACACACATGGTAGGAAAGAATGTAATCCTTCAAATTTTGGTTTAACTAGTTTAATGAAAGCATGCACAAACTAAACAGGCTATAATTTTAAAAAAAGAATAAAAATTAGTGAAATTTTGTGTGCAAATATATGTAGCTAGAGTTTTCCTGCCGGGCCCACAGTCAGGACAAATCTCTGCCACCCGCCAGTCTCCAGCTCCCAAGTCCCGCCAGTCTCCGAGCCCACTTATAAAATAAACACACAGACGCTTACATTATTTAAACTGCTTGGCCATTAGCTCAGGCCTATCATTGTCTAGCTCTTACTCTTATATTTAGCCCATTTCTAATAATCTCTACTTTGCCACGTGGCTCGTGGGTTACCGGTACCTTACATCTTCCTTCTCCTGGCCGCGGCTCCAGCCAGTCTCTCCTCTACCTTCCTGTTCCCTCAATTCTCCTCTCTGTTAGTCCTGCCTATACTTCCTGTCTGGCTACCGGCCAATCAGCGCTTTATTGATACAGAGTGATATCCACAGCAAATATACTTTACCAATATTGGTTTTCCATAATGTCCAGAGTCACACAACTATATCCATAAGAAAAACAGAAGATTCCTGGATTTGTTCACAAAATCATCCAACCTTA
>CABHPH010136153.1:0-34978 GCA_902168325.1 Peromyscus nudipes
AGATTAGTCATTCAAATGAGGAAGTCTTAAAAATCTGGATTACCTAAAGCACCTCACCCAATACCAAGAAAACTGTTGTTCTATAGGACTACACACCCCGAAGTTCATATTGGAGTTTCAGCTGTCATTACTTCAGGATGTGGCTGTAATTTGAGATATTCTTTGAAGAAATAATCAAGCCCAAATCCAATATGGCTTGTGCCATTTATAGAAGAAATTGAGACAGACACATACAGAAGAAAGACCATGTGAGAACAACAAAGACGATACTCATCGACCAGCCAAGGAGAGATGCTTGGGAGAAAGCAGCCCTCCAGATCCTTGATTTCAGACATTCAGCTTCTCCCAGCTGTGAGAAAACAAATTTTTGTGTTTAAGCCATTCCTTTCTAATACTTTGTTATGACATCTCCAGCAAACTCATACTACCCTCCCACTAATTATTATAAACTGGAATCTTTCTTCAACAAATTCTTTGAAAAAGAGCAGTGGGAATCTCTCACTGGCCCCTCTATCTGCCACCAATGATATCTGTGGAATTATCACTGCAAACTTCCTCTTTGACCAGAAGTTAAAAAATGGATCTGAGGTCTCAGTAGTGGGTGGGAAATGAAGCTAGTGGTTATGTGCCAGTGTTCTCTTCCTCAAGAGTCAGTTATGGATACACCTATAATCTCAATACCAGAGAGGCTGAGGCAAGACCACTACAAATTTGAGCCAAATTTGAGCCCAGTCTGGGTGGTATAGCAAGGTCCTATCTCAAAAATCAAAATGAAACAACCAAAAAGTCATGATCAATAACTACCCTTCTTGCTCTTCTTCTTACCCTTCTCTCTTTCCTGAAAAATTCGTGCAAGAGATAGATCTGGGCAAACAAGGTTTATGTCTGTGTAGTCTATGGTGACCCAGAGAAGGTTCTGGTATTTGAGTGAAACAACTAGTATCTATAACAGGTGATAGGATCTGACACTTGCTGACCTGGCACAAAATGTATTTTGAAGCTCTGAAAGTTCTACATGAGGTTATTTTAAGATATATAAGCATAGGAAAAGACCTTCCAAAAAGGACTCCAATCCATAAATGGTCAAATTAACTGAACAGATATTTCTCAAAGGAGGTACACATGATCAATAAATATTTGAAAATTGTTCACATCCTTGTTCACCAGGGGAATAAGTTAAAACTACATTGAGATTCTATTTTACTGAAGTCAAATGGCTATCATCAAGAAAACAAATAACAAATGTGTATGGGGTAGGGGATTCAGATACACTGCTTATAGGAATGTAAACTTGTGCAGTCTCTATGGAAATCAGTATGAAAAGTCTACAAAAAAAACCTTTAAACACAGAACTAACATATGAACAGTGTATATATCAGAGTACATAACCATAGAAATTTAAGACTGTATGCTACACAGACAAAATATCCATTTTTATTGTGGCACTATTTATATTTTCTTAATATGGAGCATCCTAGATTCCCATCAACATATGAATGGATAAATAAAATGTAAACATACGTACAATGGGGTTATATGCATCTATAAAGAACAATAAAACTCTGTCATTTGCAGAAAAATGGATGAACTAAAGATCATTTCAAGTAAAATATAACAGATTTAGACCATCACATGGTTTCTTTGGCATGCGGAATCTGTGTAGAAATATGCACACACACATAATGAAACAAGAGGGGAAGATTTAGGGGGAGGAAGGGGACTAGCAAAAAGCTTGAAGAGGGATATTCCCCATTATCCTGATGCCAGGAGGCAAAAGTGAGCAAAGTACAATGACAATTATATATAAAATTATTTTGTATACTAACTTGAAAAATAATTTTTAAAATGTGTGTTGTGGACATTCTTAGGATGGCCTCCTTCAAGTGAGATGTTAAAAGCTCAATAGTCTCCATGTAGAAAGGTGACTTTGCAGGTATTTGAAACCAAAGTAGACTATAGATGGTACTCCTTCCCACAGAGGAACAGCCCAATGAGGAGAGATAGAAGGTTATCTAGAAGAGGGGTTAAATGTATTAAGTAAAATGAGAGGTAGTGTGGTATAGTAATTACTTCCAAATTGAAACACTGCTTTCCAGAGAGGGGAGGGAAACCCATAAGATTCAGGAAGTAAACAAAACCTAAAGGGTTCAGAAAATTTGCAGGATTCACAAAAGCCTCTTCTCAAGGTTATAAAAGTTGTCAGCAATTGCTAGGGAGAGGAGATGCTTCACCTGGCCAAGTTGCCTGAGTTTTATGCAGGCATGCAGCTTTGCTGAATCATCATTTATACTGTGTTTGACTTCCCAGTGATTTAGTTGTCTTTGAGTCACCTTTGCTATAAGTAATTCTTCACCTATGGCCCTATAAGTAATTTTAATAAACTCACTGGTTCACTAAGCTTTACTTGGGTAGGATAAATTCTTTGGTTTGTCATTAGTTTCCACTCATCTGGGATAAATAGTTATTTATTCATGTCTCCCAGGAAAAGTCCCACAACAGCCATTCTTTGACAGGGTGTGATGATTAATCTCAACTGTGACTTTGATGAGATCCAGAATCACCTGGGTGATGGGCCTCTGTGCATGCCTTTGAGGAAATATCTTGATTTAATTAATAAATTAACTGTGGGTAACCCCATTCTTGAGCTCAGATCCTGGACTCTATGAAAAAGACAAAGTATCTTCATTATTTTCTACTACCGTGACAAAACCCCATAACCAAGGCAACTTACAAAAAAATCATTTGTTCTGGGAACTCATGATTCTATAAGGGTTAGATTTCACAACTATCATGGCAGAGAACATGTCAGCTTGTGGGCAGGCATGGCACTGGAGCAGCACCTGAAAGCTTACATGCTCATCCGCAAGCAGGAGACAGAGGGAGCTAACTGGGAATGGTGTGGACTTTTGAAACCTCAAAGCCCACCTCCCCATTCCCCCAGTGACTCATCTCCTCTAACAAGACCACAGCTCCTAGTCTTTCCCAAACAGTTCAATCAACTGGGAACCAAGCATTTGAATAAATGAATTTATGAGAACCAATGTCATTCAAACCACCACAGTAAACTTAGCATAAGCAAGTATTCATCACTTTCTGATTCTAGGCTATGATGCAATATGATCATCTCTCAAAGCTTCTGGCAGTGTCAATTCCTCCCACATGTCCATTGCTTGGGTACAAAATGGGGAATCTTTTGGATGGGGAGTCTATGGATTTCCCTTTCCATACCAAAAGATACGTTTCAATTTGGAAGTAATTGCTATACCACACTAGCTCTCACTTTACTTAATACATTTAACCACTCCTCTAGGTACCCAGTTTTCCATTTGTCCTCCTTATATTGTATGGGCTCCAGTATGCCACACTGGGTCAGCCTACCACGTGGGTGCCTATCCACCCCATCCAAGCTCCATAATATTGTATCAAGTAACCCTACCAACCAATTAGGTCTCCTATTTTAGGAGAGAGAATTGTAACCTCAAATTGTTAGCTAAAATAAACCCCACATACCACAGAGACACTGTACATTCATGCTTTTGTAAGGTATTTTATAACAACAATGAAAAAATAAACTAATATACCAGAAGTTAAAAATAAGGCAAAGGTTTCTACAAATGAGTCATGTGGTATTGTATTATACTTGGAGATAATGATGCCAAAAATATGTTTCAATACATAAACACTATGTTTCAAGATATAGATGATAGAGAAATAAACATTAAAGTATGCACATTGAGGCACATATGTTTCTTATAGCTTCACATACTACGAAGGGTGAGAAACAGTGACACCAAGGCACTGAGTACTGGGTGACTAGGTGCTGGCTTCTGAACACTATTCTCCACCAATAGACATCCAGGATCTCTGGATAATGCCTGATTTCAGAACTGGGCTAGATAAAGTACCAGATAAACCTGAAACCTCTTTTGTATAATAAAGAAAGAAAATGCTAAGAAAATTTAACAACATGTCACATCAAAAGGACACAGAGACCAGCTGAAGAGGTTTTTACTGGCCAAATATAGAATAATATAAATAGGAAAATGAATAATGATAGTAACAGACTAAAATTCCATAAATGAAATAAGAATACAAACAATATAAATAAAGACCAAATTGGAAGTGTGACTAGATTATTGATGCAAACTCAAAATACTTCCCCACGAGATACTAATGATAAAGGGCAAGATGTCTGTCAAATGGCACCTTAATCAGAGATCAATGTCAACATCAGTAGTAATGAGGCAGATATAAATCCTGTGCAACTTAATGGGATATAATGAGAACATATTACACTAGGACTGTGATATTTCTGCTGTGCTACATTGCCTGAATCTAATCATGAAATCTTACCAGATGCATCTACATTGAGGAGCATTCTATAAAATAACTACCTAGTCTTTAATTCCACAAGTGTCAAGGTCATGAAGGTCAAAGAAAGACTAAAGCATGTTGCAAATTGAAGGAGACTAAAGACATAGGACATAAAGTTTCAACACATTATTTTATACTGAAATCTTCTCTTAAAGCACGTCATTGAGGCAACTGTCTGCTGAGGGAAGTAACCACATGAATTTCCTGGTTTAGTGCTTGTGTTGAGGAGGTAAAGGAGAATGCCATTTTTTCCTTTTAGAAAATATATCTGGATATCAAAATCATGGTCATTCCATCAGTAGCTTTTGCTCTGATTCTTCAGAACAACAATTTTTTGTGCAGCTTTTCTGTTTTAAAGTTCTGTTTCTAACTTTAAAAAAGTAAGTCAAGAGAGTGACTCAGTCTCTTCAACAAATCCACTCCATGGGGAAAAAAAAAGGATAGACTACAAGAGGCTTATAGGAACAACCAGCAGATGCAAACGTGCTCCTAGATGATGAGTTTCAAGCCTGCACAAAGCATGGGCAAAGTGCATTTTAGGGGCTATTTGTAGTCAAGAAATGAAGATCTGTGATAATGTTCTTGAGAAATAAATACCTTTGCTCTGCTATTCACTGGAGTGGCAGGAATATTTATATATTATCTTATTCTTTGTTGTTTTTATTTTCTAATGAATATTTGTGTTCTGGTTCTTCTTTAGTAGATGATATTAAAGTGATATTTAAAAACAGAATTAGAGAAAGGGGAGTCGATGAAATCTATATTCTCTTTCAGTCATCATATTTCATTCAGAATAACTATGTCATCCAGACCATTGTTCCTAGCAAAGGCTGGTGAACAAGTCCCCTCTTCCACCCAATTTCTACCAATTACTTGTGGCTACATTAAATTCTAGCTGGAGAATTCTGAAGTTGGCCTTACTGAAGAGCACAGGAAGAGGTTAATGATGCACACTATGAATGAATAAGTGGCCTGAAAACTGAGTGCTTTTCACTTTTCTCCACACTTATATAAAGCCTGACACTGGCTATAAAGTAAGACTTGTGTACTTCTTCACAAGAGTCCTGAGGAATATATAGAGTGAGGGAGGGGACAGGACAAGGATTCTGAAATCAGAAAGATAGGCTTCATGACAGTATGGGAGAGCCTGATGAAAATGATGGCTTGGGTAAGACTTATATGGTGAGTGCAGCTGTTTAGAAACACAAGTAATTTAGAAGTCTGGTATCCCTACATCAGCGAGGACTGCCATATTCTGTACACAGAACAACCATCTCGCATATGATCCACTCAATAATGATAACGTGGTCCATTTTCCATTGCTATAACTGATCACAGACTGGGTAACTTATAAAGAATGGCAGTTTTTTAGCTTACAGCTCTGGATGCTGGTAAGTTTAAAAGCAAGATGCCAGCATCTGACCATAACCTTCTCACTGCATGACAACAGCGCACCTGGTAAAAAACAAAAAAACAGTGAGCACACGCTAGCTTCGTCTCTCTTCCCTTCGTTTTAAGGCCACTAATACCAAATTGGATCCTTAGCCTTATGAATTTATCTAATCCCAATTACTCCCCAGAAAAGTTTCCACATTTAAATAATATTAGCATGTGAATATGGGAATTAAGCTCCTAAAACATGAACTTTCAGGGTCTTCTTTAAACTGTAGCAGGCAAGTATAGGAAAGTAAGTGATTAAAACCTTCTGTTTTGCTGCCATTCCAAGATTCTGGTCTGACAATGGTTAAATGACTCATTCCAGGTCACACAGAAAGACCCATGGCATCAGTCATAAGCTATATATAAAAGTAATGTCAGAGCAGAAATAAACGAGACCTTAAGTCAGCAAGGCAATCCCACAAACCACCAGCTCAGTGCTAGACCATTCAGCTTGAAGTTGGGTGGATCCCTGCTCATCATATTGCTGAGGTTTTCAAAACGGACATGAGGATGACAAATAGACATTGCCTGTGGTTTCTTGAGGACGTGTTTCTCAACATAAACTAGAAAAAAAGTTCTTTGAAGCTGAAAGGGAGTAACAAGTCAGACTGCATTTGAGAAGAGTACTGTAACCCAGTAGGCCCCTAAAAATGTCGTGTTAGCTTTGGAAGGCATTCTTAGTTGCTGCAACAGAATTACTAGAACAGAGCCAAGCAGCTTTAGGAAAAGCCCAGTCCCTTAGACACAAATGACACTGCCAAAGCAAAATTAAAAGAAAAATGGGGTGGGGGTTACACAGCCTGGCCTGGCATCTGGCTCTTAGAGCTGCTGAATCCTATCCACACAGTGTGGCAGAGCACTCCATGGAGAGATTCCCATGAGAGTCCCACAGGCCCAGCAAGCTAGTTGCCTGTGATCCAGTTCATTAGTGTTTGCTGAGATTATCAGGCAACATTGAGAATGTCCACAGAAACATTTCCCTTTCTCTTATTCATGGAATGGACAAGATTTCCTCTGGGCATGGAGGATACTGCTCAGGGGAAGAAGAAAATGGAAGTGTTGAGTAAGAAAAAAAGCCATTTCTTAATCTCTTTCTCTCCCACAACTGGAATACAGGAATTGAAACTGGACCCTAAAGGAGGGGACTGCTTCTCCTCACTTGTGAGGAGGAAACACAAATGCAGAGCTCATTCTCACCTAGGTAGAAGAGCCAAGCAGGAACACGACACCCCCTCCCCACACACCCCCACCCCCACCCCCGCACATCTGCCTTGGGCTTTTTTTCTTTTCAGATTGTTGGGAACAAACAGATGGCTGCAGAAGCCTTGATTTTAAATTTATGAATGGAAATTTAAACAGATGTTAGCAATCAAGATGGCATGTAAGAATTTTTTTCATACCACATTTATAGCCCTGCCTCCTTCACATAAATGGGGATGTGGGTCATAAAAGGGTAGTTTTTGATCTTGGGGACAGTCTGGATCCAACATGGTGATTATGTGGCACAGTAACGGAAATATTGAAAGAACAAAGGAAGAAAACACTAATCATCTCCCAGTATAAAAGTTAAATGTTTATCTGCAGAATGCTCAAACGTATCTGTATAGAATCATCAACCATCTGAGTATTTTCTTTCTATGTTTTAAGTAGGTGAAATTGAAGCCCGGGGTTTGGATGAATATCTGCAGACATCTAGTTGCTTGAATTTTGTTTAGATTTGATGTAATAAAGATTGTTTTGTTTTGCTCAGCTGAAGGTCCCAGACATACAAAGTCCTCCCAAATTTCACAGAATAATAAGAGCCAAGTAATAAAGAGCTGGTGATTGTTGTGAGGTGAGACCCAGGGCTGGGAAATAGAGGTGGGTGGTACTGGAGGCGGGATTGGGAAAATGAATCAAACTTCATGTAGGTTCATCAAGTAGGAGCTCCTTCTCTTCCACCAGAGATACATATCAAGATTCATAGAGGATCCTTAAAACCATGGATGGTATTCAAACTGATCTATGTGATGTTTTATATCATATGAAAGTATTATAAAGCATAATCAGGAATTACTGAATGATAAACCAGAAACTAAGAGTTTGACAACAACTAATAACAAAACAGAACAAAAACAGTGACATACTGTAAGCATGTATTTAAAACTTATAAATTATGCGTTTCTGGAATTCTCCATTTAATATTTTCCAACCACATTTGCCTACGGGCAGCTGAGACTGGAAAATAAAACCATGAAAAAGGGTAGGGGTGGGGAAACTGCCATACACCTAAACTGAAGGAAAAGGCAGATGTTATATTAAAACAAAAGACCAGAGTAAATATATATTGAACTTTACAGGAACGAAAAGGAGTGAGTAAACTGGAAGGTTGATGAAGGTGGTTCATAACCATTCTGAGAAGAAGGGAAGGTTTTGAAACTTGTAGCATCTGGAAGAAGAGTGTCAACTAAGATACATTAGAAAATCTTATTGATTGTACCTGCAAAAAGTAGACTCCCCACAAAGTTTGGAAATCAGATTACTGGGCATTGCAATGTACTGCCAACAAGGCCACTGCCCACAGGGATTCACATTAGATGCTGTCCTGGCTCTGCAGAATCTACCATGATTTTCTCTCTGTGGACTGATTACAGTCTCCTCACTAGTTTCCATGCCCTATTTTTTATTACATCCTCCATCCTACCAGTCTATTCTCAATAGCATCGTCAAAGCAATTGTGACACTATCCTCAAATGCAGATTCTCGGGCTCCATCTGATGAACCAGAACCCTCAAGGGTGGACCACAAAACCTGTTAACAAATCTACTAGTGATTCCCATACTTGCTGAATGTGTATGTGTGTGTGTGTGTGTGTGTGTGTGTGTGTGTGTGTGTGTGTAGGAGGGTGAGTATGCATGTATATGAATATGAAGGGCAGAGTTGATAATGGATGTCTTCTTCAATTGATTTCCACATTGTCTTTTTTAATTTTTAGATTACATTTATTTATCTACTTATTTTTTATTTATGTGTATATACATGCACACATACACACACACACACACACACACTCATACACACACACACTCACACCACAATGCACTTATGGAAGTTAAGAGCAACTTGAGAGAGTCATTTATGGTCATCAGGTATAGTGGCAAGTATTTTTATGCAATAAGCCATCTCACTCTGACCCTTGAACTTAATTTTTGAGACAGGGTTTCTCACTGAACCTGAAGTTTGCCTATTGGGCAGTTTAAAGTGGCACTGGCTCCAATGAGTCTCCTGGCTCCACTTCCCTGGGCCTGGGATTACAGACACCCTTTGCAATGTATGGCTTTTTACATGTGTTTGGGTCTCAAACTCAGAATTTTACCAACTGAACAATCTCCTCAGGCCACACCTGCTGAAATGTGAGAACCATTATTAAGCCTAAATTAAATAATTTGCCTTGACTCAAAACCTTGCAGTGGCTGTCCAAGGTCACCACAATGGATATAAGGACATGTGTATACCATCTGGCCTGTGAGTACTCTATTGACTACCCACCACAATCCTTTCTTCCCACACAAAAGGTCTCATCTCTCACTGTTCCCTTTGCTTACCTTGTTCCCAAGATCCCAGATCCCCATGGCTCCTCTCCCCCATCATTTGTGATGTAATTCCTTATCTCCTTCTGCTCTGTTTAATTGTCACCTTATAGCAGAATTACAGCCCAGACTTGTTTATTGTCTGTCTGTCTCACACCCTGCTTGCAAACAGTGCCCCTGCAGCATTTGGTAGAGGAATGCATAAAAAAGCATCTCGACTTGGTAGTCTACCAGATGCCAGCATGTTCGTTCAGGGCATCACCTCTAATGTCTCAGTGACTTCAGCAAGCACACATGATACCAACTGCTAGCTGTGTTTTACAAAAGAAAAAAATAAATAAATTAGTTAGGTGGGAAAACAAGATAATAAAAATATTAGGGCCTAAGGCATGGGGTTATCAGAGTAGCACTTTTCATGATCTCCAAATTCTGGTCTGATATACAATAAAATCATCTACATTTTTAAACAGTGTCTTCTACTTTTCTCTGAAACTGGTCTCAGAGAAAATTCAAGCTTACTCTGGTATTTAGCTAGGCAGAATATAATTAATGAAGCCAAACTCTTGTTTTCAAGGACCTCGGGATATGCTGTAAGTGGGAGCACCACATACCTCTGTTTGCTGGGGAGTTCTCGTTTTAAACATAGATAATAGGTATGTCTCCTGGTTACACAAACAATTCTTATTTCTTTGCCCAGTTACTTTCTTTTAACAACAATATTTTGTCACTGTGAACAAGCAGAGTTAACTGCAACCTACTTACTCATTACTTCATCCCTCCACACACTGTGTTCTCTGCCTAGCAGCTGCAAACGGCAAAGCAGTTCACTGGAGTAAATCTGGTTAAAGCTCACCTGAAAAGATAGACTTTGTTACTGGAAAGACCCAAGGCTACCTGCTCCTCCCACTACCTCTCCAAATAATCTCCTGTAGTCCCATGGCTTTTAATACCATCTGGGGGCCATTCACTATTGTGGGATCGGTGGGAGTCCGGGAAGGAAAACAGAACCCATGGTGGGGAATGCAAGCAAGAATTTAGTCACTTGCAAACATGTCAGAAGAGCTATAAAAAGGCCAACTGGGGGAGGGGATTATTTGGACAGCAAGTCTGGAAGTTGCTACCCTCTCTGGGACTAGAGAGATGGTGGGAAGTGGGTTATGACAGAATCATGTAAGTTGGGCCCATGGAGGAGGACTTGCTTAGTGGGAATTCCAACTACAGAGACACTGTCTTAGTGCTAGAGAGCCCCTTACAACAGAGGGAAGGCAAGGCAGTCTCACTTTCCCCCTTCTAAAGTGATATTTAGATATTGATTTTTCTTGCAGGGCTCTCCTTTCACTCAGATCCATTTCCTTCATTTACCCTCTGTCTTTACATGAATGTCTAGTAGCCCTCTCTAACTTAACTTGACCTAGAAGGAACCCTTGGTTCTTACCAGCAGCAGGTATACCCCTTCGCCATTGCTCAGCCTTCTTAGAATCTTTGCTTTTCTTATTCCTGTTCTTCCAAATTTTAGTAACACCTGGTGGTTTTGGCTCTCCAAACAGCACCTCTTCAGACTTCTCCGTTTCCACAGTCTCAATGTTTCTCTTTAGAAAGTAATAAGGACCTCCTAACTAGATATCCACACCCCTGGTGTCTACCTATGCACACCCAGGGAGAAGTTCCTTTAGACCCTGAGGTCAAGGTAATCAATCAGCAGGAGCTTTATTCAAAGACTGCAGAAGCCATTGGAAGGAGTGACATGAGAGGAATAATATATAAAAGAATAAACAATGGAAGGAGAGACCAGCTAAGAAGTGATTCTACTTCTTAGCCTTCTTCTCTCACCTCTTTCTCACTGATTGTTCCCTCTCAGCAACTGGTTGTCACTCTTGTTCCTCTAACACTCCAAGAATATTCCCCTTTCTGTAGCTTTCCCATAGCCTGGAAGACCTGCTTGTTCTGATTTTAGCACACCTGAATCTGTATCACCCAGGCCCTCCCCTCTCAGAGATCTTTTCTGACCAGGCCATAGTACTCATGATGACTATGCACATCTCTCTCTTTTTAGCCACAGAGTAGGATTGTATTGCTCTGTTCTCTGGACCTTAAGTATAGTATATGACTTGCTTTTGCCAATAAAACTGGGGTGGAAGGACACACAGCTCTACTTTGGCCCTTTTTCTTCTACCCAGTAATTGGACATGGTTGGGATAATGGCTACTCCAAAGGTCAGAGCCCTGCAGTGAGGATGGCAATTGTCTAAAGCACAATTTACCAGTTCATCTGGGCTACCAGCTGTTGGTGGGCACGTTCACATTCCCAGACATGTGACATGAAGGTAGGAGGACTGGAAGGTGGAAGGGTAAGGTAATCCTCACTACATAGGGAGTCTGAGGCCAGCCTAGACTGCATAAAGCTCTGTCTCAACAAAAGAAAACAACACACACACACACACACACACACACACACCATCAAACAACCAAACAAAAACCAAAAGAAATCATTGGTGTTTGAAGTGGCTGAGACTTTGAGATCCTTACCACAGCATGCCTACCTCCTTCAGTTTCTAATAATCAACTGCATGTCTGTGGTATACATTAACATCAAGGGGACTGCTCCACTTGTTAGTTTCACTTACACTTACTGAACTAATTTGTCTACATCACTCATCGTTGTGCCCCCAACTTCTTGGAGTATCCTGGACATTCAGTAGGCAAGCATTTAATTGAACTTTTAATTGCTTGCACAGTTTTTACTTGAACTATTTCACCAAAACCAACAAAACTGTAATGATGAATCCTGAGCTCAGTATGCTCAAAGCACCAAAGCCTAAAGCTTCACTTTGCCAGTGGTGAGCTGAACCAGCAGCTTGCTTGGATTACAGCCTTTCAGCCACCTAACAGGAAATTAAATTGGTTCCAAAGCTACCAGGATTCTTTGGTCATAAAAGGGACTGATAGGAACAAGAAATGAGATCTTAAAATCCTCAGTGTGATGTTACCCCAGTCAGAAGGTAGTGGGACAAACTTCATTTGAATGCTATTTTTTTTAAACCATTAATTCTACGTGTTTTGACATTTTCTGTATGGCCCAATCTAATTCCTCAGAAATGACCAAGTCTCAAATTACACTATTAGCATAAAATATTAACAACAAACAGCACTTTAATTAATTACTTAATATAGAGTAATCACTTTTCATTTGTCTTGAATCAAGTTCATTGGAAATTGCTTAGGATCTCACAGTTGCTTGCTACAGACTTATAACTGAGAATCTCAAGCTAGACATTGTCCTTGCTTGTTTGCTTTTGTTTGGGTGAGTATTGAGGATCTAACCTAGGGCCTTTTGCATGAATACAAGACAATAAAAACAAGGGAGCTATTAAAATCTGCCAGAACTACACCCTTAGACCCAATCACAGCATTTCAACCCTGCCCTAGGCTTTGTTTAGGGGAATGCACATTTCCTGTATGGCCCAACTTGATCTCAAATTCCTGGACTGAGGTGATTCCATGAGTTAGTCTCCTATGAAGCTGATTCTGTAGGCATGTGACACCCAAATATTTTTAAAAATATACTGCTTCTACTCTCCTATTGTTTAACTGTGATAAGGTTTAAAAGATCTTGCTTATCAAATGTACTGGTTTGCTTTCTGTTGCTGTGATAAAACATTGACTAAAACCAATCCAGGTAGAAAAGAGTGTATTGGCTTATATTTCCCTGTCACAATTCATCACTTAGGAAAGTCAATACAGGAACTCAGCAGGAATCTAGAGGCAGGAATTCAAGAGGTCCTATGGAGGAGTGGTCTTTACTGGCTTGATCTCTGTTATTTGCTCATTCCTGCTCACGGATGGCACGATCTACCATGGCACCTCCTACAACAATTAATCAAGAAAATGGTCCCTCAGACTTACCTACAGCGACCCTATGGAAACATTTTTCTCAGTTAAGATTCCCTCATCCCAAATGACCCTACCTGTGTCCAGTTGACAAAAAAACAAAAAACAAAAAACAAACAAAAAACAAAAAAACAAAACAAAAAAAAACCCCCAAAAACAAAAACCTAGCATTTCAAACTAAACCTGTGATATTTTCAGGTTTTATATTTTTGTTCTTCAATTTTGAAAATGTCTAAGACTTTGAAGAAATAAGCACCTAAGAACTATGGCATTATTATTTCTAGGGCATTCTTAGTTTCTATAGTATCTGTATAAGATACCTAGGTTCTGCTTATTTACCATTCTTCCTACATCCTACATCAATTTCACTCACTGCAGTATATGCTCAACAAGGGCACTGCATTGAACTGGTGAAGTAAGTGGTGTTCCTAGATATCAATTCCCAGGACATGTGACAGAAAACTGTCAACTGTTAACATTAATTGAGGGCAGTTTCTGTCTTGTTCCAGCTAAGCTCAATTTTATTAACAAGGCTTAATTTTGAAGTTTGGGTACTATTTAGCAGTAACTAAAAGTTTTCTTTTCTTTTTTTTTGGTTTTTCGAGACAGGGTTTCTCTGTGTAGCTTTGCGCCTTTCTTAGAGCTCACTTGGTAGCCCAGGCTGGCCTCGAACTCACAGAGATCCGCCTGGCTCTGTTTTCTTTTTTTTTTTTTTAATGTGCTCTTCTCATCCCCCGCCATGTGCTGAAAACAGGCTGTGTGAACACTGCTAGTCTCTCTTACACAAAGGAGCTCATTCACAGGCAGTTAAGAAAACAGGAACTACCACACCGGCCTTGATTTGTATAGTTTACCAAAATTTTCCCGAACTCTACTGACTACTAACACTTTATAATATTATTTACTATTCCTTAAAAATTAAAAAAAAAAAAAAACCTAAGCAGAAAGCATACAGAAAACTGGATGTGAGTCTATACAATGATTTACTTTCGGCATGACAGACTTTATTTTGGCACTTTTACAAATTTGCTTTACAGCAGTGACAAAATATTTGCCAGAAAATTCTTTTCCTGGCACAGATATCCCAAGCAAGTTATTCTACAAATAGAATTGCACTGTTTTGCACAGTTAGAGGTATACCCACTACATTCTTAGCTTCTGTAATTGAGGGGCATTGTGCAGCTTTGGAAGGGCCCATCATTTCCTTTTAATCATCCTAAACAAGGTGAATTTCATCTGTAATTGGACAGGAATTTGGGAATTAAGGCCATTAAGAATTCAGATACAACACTATTCCAAGTGTTACTTTAGTTTTGTTTGAATGAGTTCTGTGGCGAGTCCAGGGAAGGTTCTTAAACAAAGGAGTCAAACATTATTGAAAGTGAACTTTATGCTGGAAAAGTTGCAGTTCTTGCTGTCTTCTTTCTACTTCCATGGCTCACAGTTTAAAAATAAAATTAATGGTAAAATAGAAAATAGAACAGAACCAAAAAATGCTTTGTACAGTGAGTACCCAGCCAGGGTACCCCCATCTCCCCAGCTCCTCCTCTGGCATGACTTTTCCTAGAAACATCCATCCTAAGTAGCAAGACTGTCATTTATCACCCAGAGCCTCCCTACCATTCCCTCCAGCCCCGTGGAGTGGCTGTAGTGTTCCACACAGGAGTTCTTCTACCAATCTCCTGGGAGCTTTGACAGATAAATGAAACTATAGGACTGAGCCCCTTTTCTATTTCCAGAAAGGTCCCTTCACTTCTTTGGAATTTATACTTTTAAGAGTAAATTGCAAAAGAAGGCATCTTTCCCAATATTGCCAGTAGCTATTCTATAAAGGTTGCAAACCTTGAAATCCCTGGCAGCCTTCCTATCTTGTACCCAAACACATGCAGGACGATACACACATTTCCTCTGGACAATTCAGAGGTGACTCTGGTAATAAACAGCCTTGCTGTTGAGCTCTTTGGTCTTGACTTACAGACACCATGGAATACTCAGAAATCAAACCCACATCATTGCTGAGAGCAGACAGTCAGTCATAGCAAAGGGGAAATGTACATTTGATAAAAATGTACAAAATTTATAACAGTGACATTTTCAATATTAGGCCACATGATTTATTCAGTAGTTTGCTTGTTCCCAAATTACAATTTATGTCTATTCATAAGACTACAAAAGTTATCATTAGAATTGTCTGTGCTTATAAAATACCAACTGTTTTTTAAACTGTTATATATACTCATTAACACCAGTCTGCAACAGGTTACATAGAATCATAGGCACTTCAAAGGCTTAAAAAGATGTTTACAACTTAAACGCACTATTAAGAACAAAAACTGATCTTTTTTTCTTTAAACTCTTCCTCGTACCTTCAAATTGCAAGAAATTAACAAGCACAGTGGCCAAGGAATCTGCAGCAACTTCTCAAAATACTGTTAGCATCTTTGGGTTTGCTGAGGCTTGTCAGTTACTCATGTCAAATCCTCCCAAAAGAAGATCTGATTATAGGTTGCTAGGACTAAACAGCTTCGTAGTAATAATCCAATTTTACACATTAATTTGCTGTTGCAAATCTGCCTGAAGCTACAGGCAATGAAAAGTAAAGCAAGTGTAAAATGGATAGTCTGACATTTAAAAAAGTACATAAAGTAGGTTTACATATTTGGAAAAAAATCACATATACACTAAATAACCATTATTGTAATCATTCAAAGACAAATTGCACCGTGACAGCTACAAAAGGCATAAGGTTTGGTTTTTAAGGAAGGGGACAAGAAGGGAGGGCAGAGAAGAGGGACAAGAGATAAATTAACAAAGACCAACTTGGTAAGGTCAATCGGAGACATGCTGATGAGGGGAACGGCAGTCGTCTTTGAACCAGAGGACAAACACAATCATTTTGTATTTGCACATAGATGTTCAACCCAATTTCATGAATGTCAAGGGTTTTCATAACATAATATTTTGCCACTGCTATTCACAGAACACTGCAGATGTTAAATTTTTACTTTTTATGTCATTCTAAAGAAATACATGAAAAGTTTTAAATACAATGGGATTTTTATCATTAAAGGGCCAGTGTGGCTCTGTAATGAACAGAACAAATAACAAAGATCTTCATTATTCTATGCCAAAGCTTTATTTTGAAAAGTTCAGTGATCTCCCAAATAGAGACACTAAGTAGGAGCTTTATGCATAAAACTCCTTAGTAGGTGCCTTCTGGTAAGCTGCGCTGGATGGTTTGCGCTCCCCAAGGTCATAGCTTCCTTCATCTTTCTTCCTCATGCGGTACACCAACAGCAAAATGAGGAAAATGGCGAAGAGAAAGCCAATCACCCCGCCAGCGATGACAGCTGAAACAAGTCCAAGGGAAGAGCTCCTTTACATAGATTCGAGGTTTCCAGGATTAGTTTGGTCAGTTCTAATCTACTGACATTTTTATAAAAGGTTTAATTTGGGAACCCATGTTTTAAAAAGAAGGATCTGGATTCAATAATGTCACTCCTCATAAAGGTATATAATATCAACCCCAAAGCCTCCATAAGAAAAATCCAGCTGCAACCTCAACTAATCCTGCACTTTCAAATACTTGCGTTCAGTGCTTGTGTTTCACAGTGTACACTTCTAATCACAATGAAAGGACAGAACATGGTATAACAGAGTCAAAAGACTGAAGAATAAATACCAAAAAGCATGCAAATATCTTTCTATTCTCGAATTTGAGGAGACCCTCACACAAATTTGGTATTGTTAAACTTGCAAATCTTCTCCTTCAAAACAAGTGTCATTACAGGCTTCAGTGTATTTCTCTTATCAGAAATTTCTGGGACCAGGAGTGTTTGGTGTATGAACTTTTTCAGATTTTTGAATATTTACATATGAGGAATGAGATATCAGGTCCAACTTTCAACATGGAATTCATTTATGTTTTCACAGATACTCTGTACACAGAGCCCAAAGGAAAATGCATACAATTTGAAAAATAATTCTATTCATAAATCTAAGTTTGTGTAGTGTGCCTGTGTTTTGGGTGTAACCCATCCTGAGCTCAGGAAGTGCCTCTTCCCACTTGTGGCATCATGTCAGAATTTAAAAAGCTTTGGATGTTTGGAATATTCTAGACTCTCAGATCAGTGATGCTCAACCTGTACTTTCACCAGATGACTTTCAATTAGAGGCAGCATTTTTATCATGTGGGTAACATTTGTGCTTTTTCCTCCTCTAAAGTTGGTTTTGAACTCCAGGGATGACCTGGAACATAGCCCTCTGACTGGCATCTCCTACCTTGCCCCCATTCAACAGTTCTGGGTCTAATCACTCTTACTACTTCAAGCACCTGCCGCTTTGACATCCTCGCCATGATGGACTGTAACCTGGAACTGCCTCCCACTTTAGTCTCTTATCAATGGCTGGCTGAGGGATAGGCTAGAGGAGTTAACAGAAAATGGACAAAGTAGTCCTAACCTCTCATGTGTCATTATGAAATAATGGCTTCCAGGAGGCTGGCAACATGCTTTACTATGGTCATTATATGCCACCTTTCCCAGTGAGGTAGCTTTAAGTTCCTTTCCACTTGACCCTGCTGGCAACTCACCTGCTAGGACTTCTGTCCGTTTAAACAGATTGTCTGAATGTTTCTCTGTATACACATCTGTACTTTTTACAGCAGGGCCCAGCTTCTCTTCTGCCTCAGAAATGCCAACTTCTTCCTTGTCAATTTCTTCAGGTGACTGATGTGGAGAAGAAAGAAAACATTAATATCACTCTTCAAAGATGCGCTAGGAAGAAAAAATAATAAGTATATCCTTAATTTCCTTTATCTTTAAAAACAAGTTTAGTAAATAACAGGAACAATAATTTGTATGATGTTTATATGCCCATGGGTGAGGCCCCATTTGGACCCATGTAGCTTGTTTTTTTGTTATCATGGGAGCAAAGATGGGTAGTTAATGAGGTCATAATTTAAGAATGATGTGCATAGTTATTTTAGTTGACAATTCTTAGAATCTTTACTTTCTGAACTGGGAAAATGGCTCTGTCCATAAAGTGCTTGCTTGCTTTACAAGCATGGAAACCTCAGTTTGACTCCTAGAAGCCACATGAAAACACTGGGTGGGGGCATGGTAGAATCCTAAGGCTCTGGCTAGCTTCCTAAGTGACTTCTAGGTCAATGAGGCAGCCCATCTCTCTCTCTCTCTCTCTCTCTCTCTCTCTCTCTCTCTCTCACACACACACACACACACACACACACACACATCTTTTGAGTAGAGATTTTGTTCAATTGCTCTGCTGTCCTCAGTGGTTAAGAGCACTGACTGCTCTTCCCAGAGGTCCTGAGTTCAATTCCTAGCAACCACATGGTGGCTCACAACCATCTGTAATGAGATCTGATGCCCTCTTCTGGCCTGCAGGGACACATGCAGGCAGAATTCTGTATATAAAATAAATAAATCTTAAAAAAAAAATCCCTCAGATGAAGGTGTGGCTCAAGAATCTCTGATTTAGAGCAGATAGGTTCTAGTGAACTGTCTGGTCTCTATCAGGTGAAGTCCTTTCTCACTGGCTAACACTATTGTTGGGAAAATACTGTCAACTCTCTTAAGCTATAAAGTCAGTAGACAATGAGCCTCCTCTCTAGCCAAACCTATTCTAATTCTTCCTAAGAATGTCCAGTCATTTTCATCAGAGTAATATGCCATGTGTCATTCAGTTGCTTTTTGAAGGCTGGAATTCATCCTAGTCAAGATGGCAAAAGAACTAAGAAAAGAGTTCATTTTCTTAGACTGCCTCAAAGTCATCTTTATATCTAGGAAGGACCACAAACCAGACAAGGGGGATTCATTTGAACTCTATCGGTTAATGGGGATCAATGGGTCCTCATCTCAGTGATCATAACACATGAGGCTTCCATCAAACACAGCAATAATATGTGATAGTGTCATTTTCTTTTCCAAGCTACAAGAAAGCCTGTCCTGCATAAATATTAAGTGGCCATGATTTCCATAAATTATCATTTTATCACTGCATAAATACAAAGCCAGATTTCTCTGTTTTCTGAGTATAGAAGAAACCATGGAAGGTCCTCCCAAGTCCTGTTGTGTCCAAGTAAAGCAAAGGAGAGAAGCCTATTGGCAGTATTTTGCTGGTTCTCTCCATTTTCTTCTTATGGAATTCCATTGTCAACTGGCTGCCTGGTAGGGCAGGCAGCAGATCAGAGAATGGCTAATCTGAGTCCTCATCAAGGAAGCACAAGCTTCACATCTCATTAGCATTGCTTTGGTTGTTATGCTGTTAGAAATTAGGAAAGGGAAGAGAAAAATCAAGCAGGTGGATAATCATGTGTATCTAGGAAAAGAGGTGAGTGAATGCTGCAGGAAATGAGAAAGATACTGAAACTTAGACCCCCAAGTTTATGTAGTCCTTAGCATCTTTGCTCCATTATTAAGACAAGCCACATGGCTTCACCTCTTGTTATTTTAAATATCTAAAGTCATTTAAGAGTTGACTTGTTAAGTTCACTTTAACTCAACTTCTGAATAAGACGGGGACAAAAAAAATTCATTGGAGGGATGATCTAGAATGCTCTCCACAGAAATGGCACTTAGAAGAGTGGTCAGTTAGTATACAAGCCTCAAGGTGCTCCAGATGGCGCAATCATTTTTAAATTGAAATACTCTCAGCTGAACAGAAGAAGCACAGGCTCTACAATGGAGAAACCACAAACCAGTACAGAGCTAATCTGAAATGCCTCTCACATAAATGTTTGTGCAAACTGGAATTATGAAAAAGGGAGCACAGATAATTAAATGAAGCCAATTGAATGTTTATTGAATCCATGTCTGGCTGTCTCAAGGCTGTGAAAGTGTGGTGGGGAAAAGACTAGGCTCCACAAAAACAAGGAAGGGCTCTTTTCACTCTTCAGTTGCATAGATGTACAACAGACTAGATAGAATATCTGCACCTGTGACAGTAATGCCAATTCAAAAACAGAATCTTCACTAATGACATCTTAGAGGTTTAATTCAGTCCAACCATGTAACTATAAACAGAAAATTACATTGTCATTGTTATTAGTTATGATCAATATCTTCATTATCATCACCTAGAATGGTATTTGACACGCACTGAATAAACCTCCCACGAATGGATGAATTCTTGATGCTACATTAAATACAACTAAAAATAGAAATATTTGCACTAAAATGTCCAGGGATCTCTAATTTCTAAACCAGAAATTTGTTAACAAAAACTGATTCAGTTACTTTGTAGGATTAAATTTTACAAACTTAAATCAATTTTCAATCAATACTTGTCAGTAGTCCAGAAATCTGTTTCAAACTGGGGTTTGTTTAGGATAAAACTCTTAAGGATTGAAAGCCAAAACTTTCCCTAGAGTGTGTCTGACTCCAAGATATTGAGTTTTAATGGCTACAGAGTTGAAAACATGCAAGAGAAGAGGTCAAGTAAAGGTTGCAGAGACCAAGGCAATCTTCCCAAAGGCACACAAGCTAACTGCCACACATGCTCTGACATATTACCCATCCTACCATCAACAGCACCTGCTACTTTTCATTTCTTCCCTCCTCATTTCTTTAACTCAACTTAGAAACCAATGGAACAGCTCCCAGCAAATGCTAGGTATGCCTGTCCTAGTCCTCACAGCTTATCTCCTTGCCTTCCTGTTTCCTGGCTGTGGATTCAGTCTGCTGACAATGGTACCACTGCTCTGTGAGCCCAGAGAGGGTGTGTTAATCCACACAGAGCTGAGCTCTTGGCTACAGCATGTCTACAGGGAGCCACCCATTTGTGTAATGACTTCAAGGTTCCATGAGTGGGGAGAACCAAGAAGAGGAGGAACAGGGTACTCCACAGGTAAGAAAAGCCTGCCTGTGTTCCTGCCAGCAGAGGGATGCTTCTTATCCCACAACACCTGTCACTGCCTTCAGGAAAGAGCCTTCCAAAACCTGCATGCTGCAAGAGCTTGGCAGTATCTTATTTCTAAACGAACAGATGGGTGAACTGAAAAATGGGATGCTTGTGTTGCTAAGTTTTCATAAGCAGCATGCCATCCCTGAAGTGTGTAAAGTCTACCACTAAATTATTACACATGCTCACTTGGTGATCTGGCTTGTACTCTTCTGCTGCACCAAATTCAACTAATGTTTATACAGTGCTTACCAGGTCTCAGGTGCTGCTATATATAATCACATCTAGTCTTCCTAATGATTCAAGAAATTTGACTAGATCTAGGATTCAATGCTTAGGCTTTCACTGGACTCTAATATGCAGTTTCCATATCAAATAGCTTACCTATTAGTGGATGGCTAGTTAAGTACAATATAATGCTAACAAGGTCAAATGCATAAACTCAGTGTTTTCATTAGCTAGGAGTTTCATTCTGTTCTAAGTCCAACTATCTCATTCTTATTAAATAAGCTCTCACAACAAATAAATATAGGTGCAGGTGTACCAGGTCCACGTGTACCTTACAGTGGAACAGTTTGTGCAGCACCTACAGTGGACCTAGACACTCACTGAGACCTTAAGACAAGACCTGGGGCCTCAGTCCTTAACCTGTTCCAGTAGATCTAAAGTTCACCATGTTTTTTGACATGAGGGAAAAAAATCTGATTTAAGCTAAATAGAGTTTGCTTCATAACTAGGCTAAAGAAGTTCCATAAGAAAGGGCATCATGTTAAAAAAACAGTATATTCATAAGGAAGATAGGCCTCGGCGGTAAGAATAGTAAGCATGTCAACTGGAAAATGTTGTTAAAGAGCAAAGAGCCATCTACAGCAATAGGATAGAAGGGCTGTTTGTCCCTATATAATTTCAAGTGGGGCCTCTCAAAAAAACTGTTCTGTGTATTCAAAAGAAAGGAGTATTCCCAAGTACATGCTAATGCAACACCAAGCAAGTGCACCTTGGTTTGAGCAGGCGTAATGCTTTGTGTCTTCAGCGTCATGGTTTCCACTTTGGGGGCAGCACTAGTGAACGAGATCTTTGGAATCAGTCGGGATGTTGTCAGCTCTGAACTTTCTATGTCTTCATCAGCTCCTAGGAAAGAAGTGAAGATGAGCTGAGCATGTGACTCATGACACATATGTGTACATTATCAGGCAACGCCACTGTATATTGATTCAGAATTACGCTTTCAAGATGCCAGTCCTTAAGCTTTTAGCACAAACAGATCTGTTTGCAGTAGGTTTGCAGGGGCTCTGGATAGCATGGCAGTTTGTTTGTTTTTGTTTTTGTTTTTTTTACCCCTGTGTTATCACCTTGAACCCTTTCCCAGTAACCCTGTTTCTCTTATGTATTCAATCATTTCTGCTACAAATGATATTCTTGTCAGTGTTGAAACATGCCATCTCAAAAAACAGAACCAATCAAAGCATGGAAAGTGTAAACTGTCTTTCAATTGACTGCTTATCTCATGGCAAGCCTCTGGCCTCTCTCAGGCTTTACAGCCAACTTTCCCAAAGATGGTAGGTCCTTCATTAGCTCCTGTCCTCTCCATCTCCTCTACTCTGCCTGTTCCTCTCACTTGGATTGGCCCTGTCAGCCACTATTGATATTTTTTGTTAAGATCATCAATGTCTTCCATGTTGGCATATCCAATGGCTTTCTTTTAAGTGGTACTCAATCAGCCCTTCTCGTGTTGGTTGGATAAACACCCAAAAGCCATTGCTAGACTGGCCATCAATTCACAGCGTCAGTAGAAGACAGTGAAACATTTAAAGCAGTGGTTCTCACTCTTCCTAATGCTGCAACCCTTTAATAGAGTTCCTTGTGTTGTGGTGACCCCCAACCATAAATTGTTTTATTGTTACTTCATAACTATAATTTTGATACTGTTAGGAACCATAATGTAAATATCTGATATGTAACCACAAGGGGGTCATGACCCACAGGTTGAGAACAACTGTTTTAAAAGGTAGTCTCCAGAAAGATCAGTCATTAAGGATCAGTCCCTTGAAGAGGATACTGTGACTACGACCCCTTACCTGTTTCTCTTTTATTAATTAACCACCATAAGGCACTCCAAGCATGATGCTCTGCCTGGCTATTGGCCCAAATGCAAGAGGTCAATCAACCATGGACTAAATGGCCAAAACTGTGAGCCAAAATAATTTTTCCACTTGTTTAAGTTGCTAATCTCAGATATGTTGTTATGGTAACAGAAATCTGACTGACACATTCCTATCACCATTGGACACTGTCACCTTCCATCTCCGTGATAAATACTATTTCTTTGAGAGTTTACAACTTGCTAATTGTCTCCTACTTTTCTGCCTATTATAAGCAGGCATATCTATCCTCCTCCCTCAAAATGGCAGATAACAAGTATTCTTTATGGCTCAATTTTAACCTTCCCCTTCTAAAAAGATTTCAAGTGTGTGTGTGTGTGTGTGTGTGTGTGTGTGTGTGTGTAATTATTGCTTAACAATTTCCTCCTATACTGGAAATTCCAGAAGGCCAAGATGTCACATTTGCTTTGCTCCTTGAATGCCCAATAGTGTCTAGGACACTACAAGCTCTGAGCTGATAGCTGGTATGTATTCATTAAGTGACAACTGAGATTTAAATCTGAAATGTCCCCCACAGTTTCATACTTTATGCACTGTTCTCCAGCTGAGGGCACTGCTTGGGAGGCTGTGGAATATTTGGGACATGGTCTAATTGAAGAGCATAGGTTGTTAGGGACAAGCCTTTGAAGGTGCTGCTCTACATTTCCAGATGGAACCAAATGCCGCATGCTCCCACCACCACAGCCCAAGCCACCTTGCCATGCCTCCCCCTCTGTGATCCTCTGAAACCATAAGCAAAACAAACCATTATTCCTTTAACTTGTTTCTGTCAGTTTTGGTCACATTGATGAGAACAATAACTAATATGGTGACTAACCACTGGCTTTCTACACTTGAGAATTTCTGACATGCAAATGTAACACTGCTTTTAAGTTAATCATCTGTCGAATTTGTAAAAAAAAAAAATTAAAAACAGACTCAACCTAACAAAAACTAATCTGCTTCCTCTGATGACACTGAATGGATACCTCTAAATTCCTCAAACTAAATCATGAGAACATTTCTCACAGAATCATATCCATATAATAAGAAGCATTTTTGAAAGGAATAGCTAATACAGAAATAGCACAAAGCCAGGTCTGGCCTTTTAATATTACCAGCTGTCTCCTTTAGCTTCAGAACATGTATACCTGTTCTTATACGTGAAGAAATGGCAGAATACATTGGGAAAAATAGGATTTGGTATTAAAAAAAAATCCCCAATCCACCTACTTCTGGGTCTGGAATTTACTACACTGAGTCCAAAATCTTCACCTGTGACGTGAAGTGGATAATTTTCTCTTAAATGTGCACACAGAGTAATGTGTCACTTAACAATGGGGTTGCAGGGCAATGATGCTGATTTCCTTGTGGAAACATCACCGCATATGTGCTTAGACTAAGAGAAAAGGTTCACTACATACTAGCTACATGTGTAAATATGTAACACCCTCAGACACACACAGACACACATCAAGCACAAGAGGGCTGGGATGTGGCTCAGTGGGATTAGGTGTAAGATCCTGGGTTTGATTCCTAGCAGATCTAAAAGAAACCAATAAAAGAGAAAACAGTGTAATTAAGAGACTTAGCGAGTGTGTATGTATACGACTGCTGTTTGTGCAACTGCAGAATGTTTTATGATATATATCTTATAAGTAGGAGGACACTGCAAAATAATGATAATGAATATAATATTCAACATCAAATGTCAAGTACAAACACCAGTAACATGCTGTTTATTATCGTTGTCAAGGATTACATACTATAGCTAAGTATATTGTTGCACTTGTACATGACCGGCTGGTTTGTGTATGCTCATGTCACCATGAACATAAGTAATGGGCTGAACTATAACAACATTATTAATATGATGTCATTAGCTGATAGGAATTTCTCAGCTCCTGATACAACATTGGGAGATCATCATCATATATTCAGTCCATCGCTAGCCAAAATGTCATTTTGGGGTACATGAAGATGCATCAATCACAGATGTGATAATATTTAGAGGTAAACTGTACATGTAAAATATTATGTAAGCCATTAATAATGACAGCTCCAAAAATACATGGCTCTTTCATAGTAGCCTACCTAATTATGCATCAAAGTTTGACATTTGTTACTTGATTTGTTACTACAATGAGTCATTTTCTTTTCAATGAATCATTTTCTTAATAAGAACAAAATCTCAATGAGGAATGATAAGTTTCAGTTAAGGGCTTTCAAGACCCTTCCTCCCCTGTTCCAAAAGATTCCAAACATGTATCACCCAACTAGGAGCGGGGAGAAGCTGAGGAAGAGAGATCTGTCAAGGAGAAGATGCCCTCAAATGAGCATTTTAGAAGTCAGAGAAAGATGCAGATCCATTCCAGCCTCTGCTTACATTATCATAAATGAAAAGATGGACTGTCTTGTCTACCAGAAGCCAGGGCACTCCCTTGATAACCTCTCTCCAGGCTCTGACCTCCAGCCTGAAACTGCCCACACAGACAGAGCCCACTCCACTTCCCTTCACACACTACAATGCCAGCATCACTTTCATCCTTCTCTGGTCTTCTCATCACAAAGATGGTTCAAAGCTCCCAATGCATTTCCCCTCTCTTCCTTCCACCCTCTGTGTAATAACAATGCTTTCTACCTATGCTATACCCCAACCTAAGTTCATAGGTGGAAACATTGTCTCCAACACAATACTATTAAAAGGAAGGGACTTTTAAGGAGGTGATTGGGTAATAAGGGTTTTGTCTGCTCTAGTGAATGAATTAGCACCTTATAAAAGAAGCCAGTGGGAAGTTGTTTGCCTAGTCTACCAAAAAAAAAAATGCAGCAAGACAGTATAGCCTTCGAAGCAAAAAGCAAACACTCCCACCTATCACATCTGCTGGTGCCTTCATCTCTGACTTCCCATCCTACACAACTGTGACCAAGATATTTACACTTTTTTTTAAGCTACCCACTCCAGAGTATTTTGTTATAGTACCCCCAAATGGGCCAAGATGACTTAGGACATGTATTACAAATAAAATATTTTCATGGATGAAATTTGGAAACACAGATGGGTAAAGGAATAAAGAGAAGTGTCTCCTTAACACAGAAAGCACTGTTACTTGTTTTTTCACTGAAGCATTCCTAGAATGAATGATGTCTGTCCTCATGTTAAGTAGGTAGGTTTTTTTTGTTTTTTTTTTTAACTGCTGGATGGATAACTATCTTCTGTAGCTTCATTTTCCAACAAGTTTTTCATTTCTAACAATGGAGTTCCACTCCCATGAACACTCCTGTTTTATGGTGTCCCATTACTGTTTTACCATTAAAACCTCTTCTCACCTCTTGGAATTCGTTTTTCTGTTTTCTTTCTTCCTCCTGTCCTATCCTGATTTTGAGACTCAAATCCTCTGAGTTTTGTGTCTGAAACGCATGGTGCTTTTAGCAAGAGGGTTTACCTTAAACTTCTGAGGACAACCAAGAAGAACAGCAATAGCCTATATTGTTTTGGAAGTAAGTCTCTTGGATCAATACCATGCTTTACTTTTGATAATCAAATCTGTAGTTCTACTCTGGGGTCAGAGTATGAGTCTCTTTGTTTATGATGGAGGGAAGAGTCTACTGGTTTCTTGAAGGGATTTTCAACTATTCACCCCTCCATTTACACCATTATTTCTGGGCACATGTGGCCTTTTGCTGTGTTGTGGTTTGTGTTTTGGTGCTGGCCAGTGTTGGCCAGTTCAGACTCCTCATGTCTGCTAAGACTGGTACTGTATGCCCATGTGCTTCTAACCTTTGTGGCTTTTGTCAGAGTTACTGTCTCACTTTTCTGGTGAGGTCATGTCTTATTCTTTTAATATCACTTTATCTTGAATGTGGCAGTTTTTTGTTCAATTTGTCATCTTTAACCAGAAATCTATTATTTATTTATGTTGGATAGTACCTTCTGATGTCACAAAACACATGGTATTATAATGATTAATTTTTATTTCTAGATTTCTCTTAATGGATTATTGCTCTCTTGAGGACAGGAAACATCTTTTTCTCCACGTGTTTCAGGAGTTCAGGCCTTGGAGTAGCATGTAACAAATGCTTGGGAAGGCTATGTTTGTTGTTCCCATTCAGAGTCCATATTTATATAATGAGGGTTCTCTTCCCCTTGCTGGAATGCTCTCTCTGGGCCTTCAGACATTCTGTTCCAGGACATTTGCTTTCCTACTGGATAGCATGAGAGGAACTAGTCCAGGTGGCACATTGGACAGAACACTGAGGATATAAGTGTTTCCAGCTGGGACTCAGCATCTTCGAGGCAAAGCCTCTTAATGGTGGAACCACACAAGAGGTAAAACAATGAGGGACTGAAAGATAACCCTTCCTCTCGGGGCCCCACTTTCTGGTCCCTGTCCCAGCTCCATTACTTTCTGACAACCTTACTGCATGGGATAAAAGCAAGCTCCTTGGATTTTATCATGTGAAAGTGGAAATGATAACAGAATCAGGGATAGCTTTATCACAGGGTTGTTGGATAGGATAGAGCATTGCCTAGCACGAAGTGCTTCACAAATTTTAGCTACATACAATACTGCCTTTAAGTTGAAAAAACAATGTCTGCAACACAGCTCTGCATAGTTTCTAAAGTCAAGATAAATGCCTTTTCTTTTTTTTTACACAAAAATCTGCCTAAAGCTAGATCTGTGACTGAAGAAATTTGCCAACAGTTAAGCCTTATCTCCATCTAGTCCATTTGATGAGTGGATTCAAGGCTTCAAATGTGCCACTCCAACTAACTGGATGAGTTTGGGAGGCATGTGAGCACTGTGCCCCTGTTTCCCATACACTAAAAGTAAACACAATCTTGGGAGTTGTACAACCTCTACAGATCCACAACAACCCTGGATCATAAGCTCTGTGAAGAAACAGGGGACAAGAAAGACCCACATTTATTATTTCTGAGGACATTTTGAAATGACAGTTAGAAGGGACTTTTGAGGTGCTAAACAAAACAAGGGCCATGAGTGAAAAATATTAATAGTACTGTGGCTACAGAGAACAACTCTTTCACACTCGTTCTGCATGTGTGAGATGATCACACTCCCTTAAATAACGAGGGCTATTTTTTACAGCAGGATAGGGTGGAAACTTGTTGTTCCTAGGTCAGCTACTTCCTCTTATCATTTCAGATCGGTCATTTTCAAAATCAAACATTCTTGTAAGTTGTTGTGATATATTGTGTACCCCAATAAAACTTACCTGGGGATCAGAGCACAAAGCCACCCACTAAATTAGACATAGAAGTCAGGCAGTGATGGCACACACCCTTAATCCTATCACTCAGGAGGCAGAGGTCTGTCTGGATCTCTGTGAGTTCAAGGCCACACTGGGCTACATGAGAGAAACAGAACCAGGCAGTGGTGACACACACCT
The DNA here is from genome assembly GCA_902168325.1 of Peromyscus nudipes. Taxonomy (NCBI): domain Eukaryota; kingdom Metazoa; phylum Chordata; class Mammalia; order Rodentia; family Cricetidae; genus Peromyscus; species Peromyscus nudipes. The sequence goes on from CABHPH010136153.1 coordinate 28,747, forward strand.
TAATCCCAGGAAGTAACATGACAGGACACAGAAAGGTATATAAGGCACGAAGAAACAGGAACTCACTCTCTTGAAACTGAGGATTTCATAGAGGTAAGCTAGTGGCTGGCTGTTCTGCTTCTCTGATCTCTCAGCTTTCACCCTAATATCTGGTTCTGGGTTTTTTATTATAAGAACTTTTGAGATTAGTGTTACATCTGGCACCCAACATTTGTGGAACAAATTCACAGAAAAGCCACTTGCCTGTGGCCTTGCAGGCCCCAGGTCAGTCCTGAGCTGCACATGGCAGGAGTCTTCACCCCACGTGGGACAGAGTCCTTAACCCTCGGGATCTAGATGGCTGGATCTTTCACTTCTTCTCCCCTGGTGGGTTGTGGGCTCTCCCTGGATCCCCATTTCGGGTTACTACCACACTAGGTAGCTGCCTTGAAACCTGCTTGGGCTTCTACTGTTCTACTCAGTCGACAGTGTTGGTGAGTCAATTAAGATTTCATAAAGGGAGAAATTAGTTAAAAGATGATTTTTTCCCACATTAAAAAAAAGGGAAGCATTTTTACAACGGAGGGTGTTTGGTCTCTGTTTGATAACATATTAGGTGGTCTGAAAATGTAACAACTAAATGAGAGGATAATTAATGTTGATGGGATAGATGTAATGCCAATTATAAATATTATTTGTTTGATCATCTCTGTTTTATCATTTAAAAAGTTGGTTAATATGAGTGCCAAGATAAAAATTTTAGAAAAACTTGTTAAAACAGATCAAAGAGAAATTCAGACCCAGACAGAGGAATTTAAAGGTGAACCAATCTCAGCATTGCATTTTAAGGTTACAGAGAAACAACTTAGGAGTTTCAAATAGCCAACCTTGATCAATCCAGTAACCTACAGGAACTGTCAAATGATAGACATCACCAAAGCTGTGTAAGAGCTGAATGGACTCCTGTGGAAATGCTAGGTTTGAGGAGAGTCAAGAAGCTATAGGGTCATATGGTATGCATTCTCCATTCATGAAGCAATGTTAAACTCCTAGTCAACTTGTAATAGAATTATCCCTCAAGACTGGAAAGATCTGGTTTTAGCAGTCTTAAAGGTTGGTCGCCAGTTACGATGGAGGACCTGGTGGGAAGATGAGACTGAGACCATTGAACAATGATGTAGGACTAGAGGTATAGAAATTTCCCAAGATCAACTTCTTGGAGAAGGCGATTATGCTGATATACAAAGACAATCTTTATATGATGACCACACCCTAATTTTATGCTGAATGGCAGCCTTGAATGCTTGGGACAGAATTGAAGAAGTAGGAAAGAAAATTGAGTCATTTACAAAAGTTATACAGGGCTGCAAAGAAACTTCCCTGATTTCTTACAAAGGCTGTCTTCAGCAGTAAAATGATACCAAATTCAGAAGCTAGACAGATAAAAATTGAATCTCTGGCTTTTGAAATGCTAATGCACAATACAAAAGAATAATCAGGCCGTTAAAGGCAAGATCAGCAGCCTTGGAGGAATGGATCTGAGATGCAATGAATATTGAATCTCATGACCATGATGATACTTGGATAGGAGAGGTGATTTCCAGAGGTTTGAAGAAAAATAATAATGTCAGATGTTTCAATTGTGGTAAACAAGGTCACCTAAAATGGGACTGTAAACAGGGCGTCCCTAAAAACAATGTGTTTTCAAGGAACAATGGCAACAGAACGCCCCTCCCTTCTGGATTATGCAGAAGGTGTAGTAAAGGCAAACATTGGACTAATGAATGTAGATCGCCAAGGGACAGACAAGGTAATCCTTTGCCTTTGCAATCAGGAAACTCCCTGAGGGGCCTCTCACAGGCCCCCATGACAAATTCGGTTCAGTCCTTTCTTGTCATCATAGAAGAAACCCCTTCTCAGAGCAATTAAAGAACCTAATGCCTATTGTAAAAAAAACCATACTGCTTGGAGTAATAGAACAGCTATAGAAAATAAGACAAAATTTTAAGGAGAAACCACAAATCAAAATTGATAAAGATTAGAAAGGGAACCTCCTCAAAGTTAGGGTTGGGGAAGGGTTTTGTCTTTCAGGAGAATGAAGGCTAAAGAATCTGAAGAACACCGGACAAATGAGACATCTGAAGAAAAAGGACAAATTATCCAGAAAAAAAATGTTCCCCCCAAAAATGCGTAAATTGGCCTATTAGTATATCACATATCTAACAGGATAAAACTTCATAAGTCTTCCTAAATGTTTGTTTCTGCTATTCTCTATGAACATATAATGCAAATAGTTTTTATATAGTCCCAGTTCAATTAAAAATTAAAACTGGCTTTGGAGTTGGAGCATGACTCTCTCCTTCTCTAAATCCAAGCATGCTTGTTAAAAGAAAATGCAAAATCTCTGTATCATGTCAGAAGAGCCACCTGATACGGGACAGAAGAAAAATCCAAATTAAAAGACTATTATATTGTCACTAATCTCATAATTCTTTGGTTTTATTTTGACTCTTAAAAACTTTTCTGAACATATAAACTTTATATCAAAATTTATAAGATATAATATATATAGATAGATATAGATAGATATTTTAAACTTTTGTCATGATGTTAATGGTTATATAGAGGACTAATTCTAGAAAAAAAGGCTTCACATAGCTCCTGTACATGATTTTGGGTTTGAGTCTCTATCAGTTTTTTTGCAGGGAACCATGACCACGCCTAACAGCAACTTTGAAGTCCCCAAAAAGATGATGGGGCCCTACAGTGATGATTCTATCAGGATGATGATAATACCACTAAGATAACAAACACCACCCAAAGATCAGCTTTGGAGTACAAACTGCTCAGGACAGTTTTGAGATGGCTAGCTGAGATGATCCAGCCTCACAGACTACTCCAGCAAGGACTTGAGACAAGCCCTGCACTTTTGCATTATGCAGAGACTAGACAACAAATGATACAGCTACCTCTCCCAGGACTTGACAATTAACCCCAAAATTTTTCTTTTCAGGATCCCCTAAAGATGTTGTCACCCCCAGACAGCAGGAAGTAATTTTAAGAAAATCACACCCACATTCCCAAGAGGTGGGGTGGGTGGTTTTTGGTCTTTCTGTGGGTTATGGATAATTGTCATTGTTTAGGGTGGTTGGTTACAAGTTGTTAATTGATAATGGTCAGAAAAAAATGCTAAAAAAGGAGATTAGATTCAGGGTTCTTGTTTGAAAAAAAAGAAAAAGAAAAAAAAGGATATAGATAAAAAGTAGATCATTGAATCTACTCTTAAAAAAGAAAGAGATATAGAAATAATAGGATAAAAGGGTAGATTATTGAATCTACTCTGAAAAGAAAAAGGGGAGGATATAGGTATAATATAAGAAAGTATATTATTGAGTCTACTTTTAAAAAGCAACTACTAGTTTTAAATATTTTACATTGGATTGGGTTTTTGTATATTGTATGCAAATTATGTATATTGATACAAATTTGAGATTGATTTTGTTAGAAAATACTGTACAAATATTTCTAATCTCATTCAAGGTATTATACCTATACAGTTCATTTAACAATGTAATGCAAATTGCTAGTCCTTAAAAGTTATTATTACCAACTAATTAGGATATAAGAAATGCAAGTGATAGTCATTACAATCAAACTTGAAGTCATATTAGGTATGATTTCAAGGTTAAACAAATATATTTTAGATAGACAGGTCATCTTCAAACACTTCAGAGATCTACAGAATATGGCATTTAAGATGTTTCAATAACATAGATTTTTTTTCTTTTTTTATGACTATGAGACATGTCTGCTCCTGGCAGCACCAATTTACTTCAGAGAAGATGATAGGCATTGAAGAAACTCCATATGGAGTTTACTTTTCTTGTGGCAAAAGTTAGCCACTGGGTAAGACAGTGCCCTTACATCAAGTGCTGACAGTGTGCTGACCAAATGAACAAGCAGGACACACACACAAAAAGGACTGCTGCACCTTGCCAAGACAAAGTAGGAAGGCCCTTTAGAAAATCCTGCTTCACAGATGAGTCTGTCAGATGTGCTAGGCCCATAGGCTGAAGATGGATGCCCCAACATTGCAGAGGAACCTTGGGTGACTGTCCATGCAGCCAGCTGTTTCTGCCATTTCTCACATTTTTTGGATGTCACTTGTTTGCACTTCCTGCTTACTCAGTTAATATTATTTCCTTCTTGGGTCTCTGAGGGGATTGAAGATTAGATAGCTATAATTTTCCTCATTAACAAATTCAGAAAAGAACTCACTAAAGAGGTGTAAGGTGTATAAGTTTGAATGACATCAAGAAGTATTTTTGGTTGGTAATAAAGTTAGGATAGAAAGTGAATTAGGTACAATATTTTGGACTCACTAAAATAAGATAAATAATGGAGTATTTTCTCTGAATTTGTCAAATGTTAATAGATTGGGCACTGTTAATGTAATTCTTGGCTGTATATATTCAAAATACTTATTGTACTTATTGTATATAGTTTTTCTTATATTAGTTATAACCTTTTATTATTTTAGACAAAAAAGAGGGAAATGTGATGATATATTGTGTACCCCAATAAAGCTTACCTGGGGATCAGAGCACAAAGCCACCCACTAAATTAGACATAGAAGTCAGGCAGTGGTGGCACACATCTTTAATCTAATCCCTCGGGAGGCAGAGATCTGTCTGGATCTCTGTGAGTTCAAGGCTACACTGGGCTACATGAGAGAAACAGAACCAGGCAATGGTGATACACACCTTAATCCCAGGAAGTAACATGGCAGGACACAGAAAGGTATATAAGGCATGAAGAAACAGGAACTCACTCTCTTGAGACTGAGGATTTCATAGAGGTAAGCTAGTGGCTGGTTGTTCTGCTTCCCTGATCTCTCAGCTTTCATCCCAATATCTGGTTCTGGGTTTTTTATTATAAGACCTTTTAAGATTCATGTTATAATAAGTCTAGTTCTTTGCCAGGCACAATTGACTTTTGTTTGTTCTAGGGCCTTCTGAAACCTAGGCCAACCTCATTGTCACACATTTATATTCAGCATAATAACTGTTACCATAGTTAAATCTAATCTGTAATAGATACTTTAAGAAAAAAAAGGTCTTACTAAGACTTTCTTACATGCTACCGGCCAGACATTTCTGGTTTATACTGACTCCATGCTTAGCTCTTCCTTTTTTTCAGCTTCTTGGGAGCCATTCCCGGCACAGGTAAAACATTTCCAGGTAACATATACTAGGGAAAATGTCCAGGCTTATTTATTCCTCCTTGTACCTGCATTCTCTGCAATGTGATGGATAGCTCCCTCCATTAAGAGATACAACTTGGGGCTGGGAACATTGCTCAGTGGTTTGCAAACGTGGGGCCCTGGGTGTCATGGTTTGAATATGAACTGTGCCCCCACAGACTCATGTATTGGAAACTTGGTCCCTACCTAGTGGTGCTGTTTTGCAAGGTAGTAGAAATGTTAGAAGGCAGGGGATATTGGTAACACGGCTTGCCTTGGGAAGTTATACATAGTCATCATTGCCTTCTACATTATCTGCTTCCTGTCAATTATGAAGTGAAGGGCCTCCTCCATGACATATTCCAATTGCCATGCTCCACTAAGTACATGGGGCCAAACAAACTCTCTAAAACCACGAGACACAAGAGATCCTTCCTTTCTTGTGACGCTTCTGTCAGGAACTTGGTCACAGGAATAATAAAGCTAATATACTGGTTTTAACTCCTAGCATTGTAGCGTACACACACACACACACACACACACACACACACACACACAATTCTGAGTCTAGGATTAGATTTCTGCTTCACTCTGTGAACAAATAGCTGGCCACCTGGAGAATGAAGGGCCATGTGGACTAAGGCCAAGTCTGCTCAGTTTTCCCAGACATATAACAGAGCTAAGTCAAAATCAGCCAAGCTTCAGCTGCAAACATGTGAGGAGCCAGCGCTAAATGGCAAACCTGCAGAATAATGAATTAAACAAATGCCTATTGCTACAAGCTACTGAGTGTTAGGATGGTTTGTTAGGCAGCTTTGCAGAAGCAACAGATAACTAATACACCAAAGAAGTCAAACATATAATGCTGCCTTTATAGTACCTGGCTGCTACACTGTCCCTCCAACTTATGAGCAATACAAGTAAAAGCCAGAGGCAGGCGGATCTCTGTGAGTTCGAGGCCAGCCTGAGCTACCAAGTGAGTTCCAGGAAAGGCGCAAAGCTACACAGAGA
>CABHPH010136154.1:0-33391 GCA_902168325.1 Peromyscus nudipes
AGCTTTATAGTAAGACTTGAAATATGACAGTGCAAGCCTCACCTTGGTTTTCAAGATGATCTCAGCTCTTTTAGAGCCTATACATTTTCATATGAATCTTAGAAGCAAACTACTAGTTTCTATAAAACACTTGCTGGAATTTTAAGTGGGTGAGATTTTGAAGAAGTGACATCTAATAACAGCCCGGCCTCAGTTCGTGAATGTGGTCAGTCTCCTAGCGGCTTGGCTCATGAGTCCTCTCAGACATCTTACCAGCTTCCAGTGTGCGGAAGGTGTGCAGCTGCAGTGAGAGTTGTTCCAAAGCCTTTGAAATTGTCTGGTGAGCTTTCAAATATCATTTGAAACAGTTTAATTTTATCGTTATTTATTGCTAATATATTAAAATAATACAGGTGTCTACCAAACTCATTTAGCATAACAATGTGTTAATACATTTTATAGTAATCATAATAGTTTGTAGGCAATTCAGACTCTCTTCACTATTTAAAAATGTTTATTGCATTTCTTTGTGTGCATATGTGTGTATGCAGGGGCATATACATGTGTGTGCCACGGAATGAGCATGGAGGTGACAGGATCAGTGGGAGTCAGTTCTTTCCCCTCCCTGTGGATTCTGGGGACTGAACTCAGGTCACCAGGTTTGGCAGCAAGCACCTTTACCTGCTGAGCCATCTTGTTGACGCTTCTCTACACTATTAGCTATCTGACAGGAAAGAGAAGTTTCTTCTCTTTTCCTTGTCTTGTTCTGGAATGTAGGGCAAGCACGGTGAGTAGAGGTTTTGTTGTCTACAGATACTATGACCAAATTATCCTTCCCAGTTTCCTCTTCATTCTTATCATGAAGGGACACTGAGTTTTACTAAATGCCTGTTCTAAGTTATACAGTTCCCCTTGTTAAGTTAACTTTGCATTCCTGTAATAAATCATATCACTTGTCAGGAGTTTAAAAAACATTTATTTGGTTTAAGTCATTAATTCTTTGTTCAGATACCTCTGTTCACTAAAATGAATGTTTGCGATGTTCTAATCGTGGTAACAGGGTCAAGCAGGATCCGTCCTCTCCCTGTGGGTTCCCCTCAAATGCATGGAGGAGTTCACTGGGGTGGCCACCTCTGCCTGAAGTCTCCTTTGTGGAATGGTCACACTGGAATTATAGACTAAACTACATCAGTATATAACACGATTTAGTTTTCCTTTTACTCTCATGTTCGCTTTGGCAGCTTTTAAGGCACTTGGCCAAAAACACTCTACCTCATTTAAGCTGCCTAACTTCCCAGCATATTGATTTTTAATGTTATAGGGTGATAGTAATACTACCCTTTTGGTTTCTGATATTCACAATTTGTATTTTTCTTTAAAAAAATCACTTGACTACTCTTATTATGAGTTTATTAATTTTATTTTTAGAGAACCAACATTTTTGCTTCAAAGAACCAAGATATTTTATTAATCCACTTTATATTGTTAGGGTTTTTAAAATTTCATTTAAAAATATTTTTATGTATTTGCTTGTGTGTGTGCGAATACCACATGTGTATAAGAGGTCAGAGGAAGGTGTTGTGTTGAATTCTTTGATGCTGGTTGTGAGCTGCTTGATGTGGGTACTGGCAACAGAATTCAGGTTCTCTGCAAGAGCAGCAAATACTGAATGTCTGAGCCATCTCTCCAGACCCAGTTAGTTAAAAAAAAAATTATGGTTTCCTCCCTCCTACTTTTGTTGGATTTAACTATTTCCCTAGTTTCCTGAGATAAAAAGCACAGACCACCAATTTTAACCATTCTTCTTTTGTAATATATACATCTATAACACAAAATTTCTCCTGTGTACTCATAAGCTTTGCTGATCTTCACTACTGAGAAAGAAGCACTAAGTATTCTGTCTTACATTTCCATCTCTTGTTTGTCTATGATTCCGTTAGTAGTCTACTACTTGTCATGACTACTGCACACTAGCTGATTGCACAACAAAACAAATGTGGAGATTCTATTAGTCATCTTCCTGTCACTGACTCTGGCTTGATTCCTCTGTGATCAAAGAATACACTCTAGGAGCTGGTGAGATGGCCCAGCAGTAAAGGTGCTTGTTATGCAAGTCTTGCAATGCTCAGTGCCTATGTAAAAGCGGAAGTAGTGAACCAGTTCCATAGTTATCCTCTGACCTTCACACGAGTGATGACATGCATTCACACACAGTCTCACACTATGTACACCACACACCAAATATAGACAAAATAATAATAGAAAATTTAAAAGACTATACTCTGTATGATTTTGATCATTTTCATTTTGGTGTGCCCCATAGTCTAGCATAAGGGCTATGTTGGTGTATATCTTGTTGTGGTTTGAATGAAAATGACCCCCATAGGCTCATAAGGGTGTCATTATTGGAGGTGTGGCCTTGTTGAGAAGTGTGTCATTGGAGGTAGGCTTTGAGGTTTCAGAAGCTCAAGCCAGGCCCAGTGTCACTCTCTTCCTGCTGCCTGCTGATCCAGACGCAGAACTCTCAGCTCCTTCTCCAGCACCATGTTTGCCTGTGTGCCGTCATGCTCCCTACCATAATAATAATGGACTAAACCTCTGAACCGTAAGCCAGCCCCAACTAAATGCTTTCCTTATTAACAGTTTGCTGTGGTCATGGTGTCTTTTCACAGCAACAGAAAGCCCAACTAAGACTGTAATACTGTACAGCTGTTGGCTGCAGTTTCCACCACAGAAATCAGGTCAAGCTGGTTAATAATGCTAACAAAAATCCCTTTGTTTCCACTCATTTCTGTCTGCTTCTTCAGTATGCTACTTGGAGGCATGATTAGAATCTGCAAGTAGGCTTCGCAATTAGTCTATTTCCTGAACCCTTTAGATTGGTCCATTTCTGCTTATATATTTAGAACATACATTATTAGATGCATTCAAATTTAGGGCTTCTGTGACTTCTCTTCTGATGGAGCCTCTTATTAAAAAGGTCAGTCTTTCTTTGGAATACTTGTTGCCTGTCATATCTGACATACATACCAGCCACCAGCTTATTATGATAGTGTTTCTAAGGTTTACAGTTTTCTAATCCTTCACTTTCAAACTTTTCTAGTCAGGTTTATTTTAAAGATAATTCCCCAGGATTTGGCAGGATTCATTTAGGTACTTTCGAAGGATGAGCTTATTTTTAAATGTTGCACTTTCCACATAGGAGCTCATAATAACACTGTGTGCACGTTTTATTTTGGGGAGTGTAGGAGTACATGGGAGTGCCTTTCCTTTTTTTTTTTTTAGGAAGCCCTTGAAACACCAAATACTGTCTAACATGGTTTTGAGCCTTCTGAGTAAAAATAATCTAAAGATCTTTTACAAAGAAAGAAGCTTAATGGTAGAGAACAGTCTCCCTGGCTGCTGTGCTATTGGCTAGGATCTAAAAAACAATATAGAATCTACAGGCTGGTAGACTCTTGAGACCCAAATCTCCATCTGATGACAAAATAACCTTCTCAAAATCTTCCCCCAAACCCAGCTCACCTCACCGGCTCACAGTGCAACACACAGCATCTTTTAACAGTATACTTGCTGTTAGTCTGTTTTCATGACTATAATGGGAGCATCAGAAGCAGGCTAACTTTATAGAGAAAAGAAATCCATTTGGTTCACAGTACTAGAGGTTCATGAGCAACCAAATGGTGTGATAGGAATAGAAAATTTGCCACAAGTTATCAGTAAATACTACAGCTGTGACTCAGTGGTAGAGTGCTTGCCTAGCCCACATGAAGCCTTTGCTTAGCTTACCATGCATGAGACACTGAGTGAGATTCCCTACCTCAGCTGCAGATTAAAAAACTAAAACAGCAATCACTTAGGGATACCCACTTTGATGCAGGAATAGTAGCCGGCAATGGACTTCATGTCCAAGGAGATGCCTAGAGAGAAATCAACAAGGGAAAGGAAAGGCAGCACAAGCTCAGGTTAGGCAGGCTACCTTGGAGCAGAGTCCAGAAGTGTGTTTGTCTCTCTTGCCTAAAAGGGACACAGACTCTGAAACTCACTAAGGCTGTTTTAGCCAATGCAGAAACCTGTCCAGTGGGCAACATTTAAACCAGAAATCCAAGTTTCTCTTTACATTGTTAACTTGCTGCCAGCTTCAGAGACAGCAGGGAACCTGCTGTTCTCTTAGCCAGCCTGACCAAAAAGCCACCTGAAAACATTGTTTAAGGAGAGGTGTTTTTAAACAACAATTATTATTGTTTGTTTTGTTTTTGTCTTTGTTGTTGTTGTTGTTGTTTTTTGAGACAGGGTTTCTCTGTGTAACAGTCTTGGCTGTCCTGGAACTTGCTTTGTAGACCAGGCTGGCCTTGAACTCACTGAGATCCTCCTGCTACTGCCTCCCAAGTGCTAGGATTAAAGTCATGTGCCACCACCGCTCAGCCAACAACAACAACAACTATTATTATTATTATTATTATTATTATTATTATTATTATTGCTTTATGTGTATGCCTGCATGTATATCTAAGCACCATGTATGTCTATGAGCACTTGGTGTCCGAGGAAACCAGAAGAAGGCATTGGATGCCCTGGAACTGGATTTACAGACAGTTGTAAGTTGACATGTGGGTGTTGGAAACTGAACCCAGGTCCTCTGGAAGAACAGTCCCTTAACCACTGAGCCATCTCAGCTGTTATTTTAATAAAGAACAAAATCACAGATCTTCCAGCCTCACTGCTCAAAATGCCTTGTCAATCCTCCCACAGGCAACAGGGTGGGGAGCACTGAGGTACTTACCAAGGTCACTAAGTTACATTAGACCACTTTGCCTTGGTTATGTGTGACATGAATGGACAGGGGAAATGACTCGTACCTGCCTCAGCTGATTTGTCCAGGCTGTATGCTAGGGAGAGATGATACCATCCTCCTATCACCTTGGTGTTCTCTTCAAAATCAAGTTGGGGGTTATAACCCCAAATCTCAATAGCAAATTATAAATGTAAGTATAGAATGAGACTAAAACATCTATTATTTTTCTCTTTCTTTCTTTTTTTGAATGTTTGGTGTGATTTATGTATGCTTATTTGCATCTAAGTGTAAGTGTAGGGGCCAGAAGTTGATGTCAAGTGTCTTCCTTAATTGTGTTCTACTTAAAAAAATTTTTTTTAGACAAGGTCTCACTATGTAACTTTGGCTGGTCTAGCACTCACTGTGTAGACCAGGCTGATCTCAAACTCAGATAGATTAGCCTGCCTTTGCCTCCTGAGTGCTGGAATTACAGGCATGTACTACCACATCTGGTGATCATTCCCTGCCTTACTTATTGAGGCAGGGTCTCTGGTTGGATATGGAGCTTGCAGGTTCTAGTTAGTCTGGCTAGTCAGCTTGCCCTGGGGATCCATCTCTGTTTCCTGAGTGTTGGGGCTGCAGATGGCCACCAACTTGCCCAATTTTTTAATTAATTCTGGGGACCTAAATTCTAGTTCTCACATTTGTGCACTTTTATCTACAGAGGCATCTCCCTAGCCCATGCATACTATATTTTTCAAAGACTTCTCACAATTGTTATTTTAGTCTGATCTGACAGAACGTTTTATTTTATTTTCTATTTTATCTGTCATTATATTCTGATCTGACACAACGGAGCAGAAAGATGTAGCTTACTGTTTGCATATGACATGGGAAGTGACTCTCAGAAAAGATACTTCGCTTTTGGTTTCACACTTTGGCTAGGGCTGAACCCCGATCTCTCTGCAGATGGTGAAGTGCCTGGGCCCTCTTTTCACCAAGCATGCACTGGGAGGCTCGCAGCTCAGGGGTGTGATGCTGACTCTAGCACTTACCTGCTGATCCTGTAGCTTGACTCCAACAACTCTGAAGGTGTTGCTGGCAGTGTTGTGGTAAATGTTGATCCGGCTGAATCCCTGCTGGCCAGGCTTGATTGGTACCCATTTCTTACTGGTGTCATCGTAGACCATCACGGAAGCCCGCGCTTGGCAGATACTCTGTTCACTGCAGAGAGAAGAAAATCCGCACTGTCATACCTGGCTATGGTGGGATAGAGGTCAAAGGCAGCGTGACATAAACTTGCTGCCAGAACTTCTAACTGTCCACAGCAGTGCTGTTCTGTGAAGTGATGAGTTTGTCACCCAAAAAAGACTATGCAGAGTACAAGAGTATCTGCCCAAATCCCACAGCTTGGGGGACTCACAGCTTTGCTTTGCAGGGAGGAGTGCTTGAAGGAAAGAGGAATTGTTATTAGTTATTATAAATCCTATGTTAAATAATACAATGAATCTAAATGCTGCTGCCTTACAGCTTATGAAGTAGTCACTAATTACCCCCCCCCCATTTGATGAAGAGGAAAGAGTAGCTTAGGAGCTGGAGAGGATTCACATGAGTTTATCCAGGTACCCAGAGATAGAATCTCAGGTATCCAGCCAGTTCTGTTTAATTTCAGAGTACACCACACAGAGGATTTCTTTGCAGCATCCAACAAAATGTTCAGTTTATATCTAGTATCAAGACAAGACAGCTTTAGAAATGCTGTGTAGACAATGAGGAAGTTAGCTGACCTAAAGAACTGAGCAACAGTTATACACACACACTGGTTCTGGGCTGAAGACACCTGACAAAGCACCTGTTCAGAATGTCAGAAAACCAAAGAATCAGCAGAAGCATTCTCTGGAGATGTAAATGTCACCATTAAAATGAATACATGAATACACCTGCAAGCTATTTAGTTTTCAGAACCCAAGAATCTTGAACACAGTCTTAGTAGCATGTAAGTAGCATGTAGTAGCATGTAATTACCCAATTGAAAAACTAAGAAGTGGCTGACAATTGGAGAGTGAGTGCTTAGAAAGGAGACCAAGCAGGACAGCAGTAGACTGGAAATAAAGTCTACACCGTGCAGAGTAACAGTGAAGAAGCAAAGTGAACAGTAACTCATTACTGGGTAATCATAAGGACCAGACCAAGCAGGCAAGAAAAGTGTCACACTGTGTTTATTTTATCACAGTAAGGGTAGGGAACCAAACTATTTGGAAAAAGAGCCTTGTACCCAGCACAGAAATGGTGCTTTTAAGGATCAGTCGGTCCTCTGTGATCTGGAAATGTGACCAACGCATCCTGAGACTGAGCTCAGGATCTCTTCTATGGCTCAGATCCTGTGGTTCAGGATATGGACTATTACCTTTCGGTAGAGTGCATACAGCAAGTGTCTAATAAGTGCTCATTGGAGACTCTCAGAGCTGAAAAGAGCCCTAGATATAAACCAATTCTCCATCACATTCAATAAAGCAGTCCTGACAACATAAGCAAGCCTTTGAATAATTGGGCATTGACTGACTCCTCTCTAAAGAGCCCTGTTGGTGGTTGAAGGACTGACTTAGACAGCCCTCCTAGGTCTCAGTACATTCTACTCCTTGCTTTCCAGTCACAGAGTGTTTTCTGAACAGTCCACGGCAGCCCCCCAGACCACTGAAGGAACATCCTGGTCTTTCTACCCATTACCTCATGGCAAAGCTATCTACCAACCCCTTTGTCATTTCAGTAACTCTCATCGATTGAATTCCTTACTTATCAGCTTTTCTTCTAGTACGTAGGTGATCAAATTGGGTGTGTTAACCTTAGCACAGATGCCAGTGAGTCAGAAAACAGATGAATAGGGCGGTGCTGCCTGCAGGAAGCTTACAGATAGGAATCAGACTAAGAACTACAAATCTTACTTGGCCAAGAGAACTTGTGGGACCCAGAGGAGACTTATGAAGAAAGTGGTTTGGGGTTAAAGATGACAGTGTTCAGCTCCTAGATGAAGCGGATGTAGGAGTCCAGGCAGAGGAGACAGACAGCCCAGACAGAGGCAGAGGCATGAAGCACACAGTATGCAGAGAGCTGCAGGCCACCAGAGTGGGTGCAATATATCTGGGTTATCACACACTATTCAGGGGTCTTAGTAAGAAAGGTAAAAGAAATAAAGCATTTGCACTGGGCTGTCATGTGCTAGATATTTTAACACCAGTGGCAGACAGGTTCCTCTTTCTTTCTTTCTTTCTTTCTTTCTTTCTTTCTTTCTTTTCTTTCTTTCTTTCTTTCTTTCTTTCTTTCTTTCTTTCTTTCTTTCTTTCTTTCTTTCTTCTTTTTTTTGGCTGTTGTTTTTAACACTTTGCGCTCTTGTGGTTAACCAAAAACGCGGTTGTTTTTTTCTCTCATTTGAATGGTACTTTTCTGTCTCTCAGTTTATTGCTACTAGTACGTCTAAATGAAAGGAAGTGCACATTCTTCTTGCCATTTATATTGCTAATGTGAGCTGATTAGGCCTTGGAGTTGGGGGAGGGGTAAAATCTCAATGGCTATGCAGCTGTCATTGCTGCTGGGTTCGAGCTGTTCAACTGCCTTCTCAGCCCATTCACTTGAATGAACACAAACAGCACCACACACACTCCATGGGCATGGTGAACTTATGTCTAAGTCAGCTAGCGTTTGAAGAAATTTGATAGCTTAGTGAATAATGTAGAGACATACGTGGATGAATTTTTAAAATACAGACATATAAAATGATCTTCTGTTACAAAAAAAAAAAAAAAAAAAAAAGGCTTCCTACTTCCTTCTCAACAGGCCCCTGGTAACTCAGGCCAGCATGCACATGGCCTCAGAGCTCCATGGCTCTGATGAAATTCAACCCTACAAAGCAGGAAAGGAAAGATGAGGGTGATTCTCATGAGGTCCCAATGTCTTAAGGCTTTTTATATGATCATACTATAACTGTGTCTGCATGTGTGTATTTGAGGGGATGATTCAAAATACATACTGTGATTTGTTCTGAATGACACTAAACTACCAGGTTCCGAGCTTCTCCTCCTGGGACATCACAGGCTGCTCTAAGCAGTGTGTACAGTGTCCAATGAGAGGTTCCTCCCTGGCAGAAGGCAGGAAAGCAGCTCAATTTCACTGCCATCTTGGGCTCGTATAAAAAGTGTAAAAAAAAATATGTGAGCCTGTAGTTTCTCTCAAAATGCCCTGAAGACATACTCCAAAGAAAGCTTCCCATTGCACTTCTGTGGTAGAAGAGGAATACAGCATTTCCTCATGTGAACCCGAAGAGCACCCTCTGACCTCAGAGGCCCTCCAGAAAACTGCCAAGCACCGTGTGAAGGGAAGAATGGAAGTAACATGTTCTGCCTCGTCACTGGCTGAGCAGTTGACTCTTTTAGACCATACACCATAGACTACTTCTGAGTATCCATTGGTATCTCTCTTAAAAGGCATACAGGCAAAACATACCCCACACTTTCTAATACAATTTTGAAACTTAATCATGTACTTGGGAAAGGCATCAGACTTGGTTGTACCTGTCTGATTAGAGATACATGCTCTCCTTTGTCTCAACCACAGCATTTGTGTGTCCTGATTCTCAGTGTCTGTCCCCGAGACTATGAGCTCTTGAAGGTAAAGACTCTTGTTTTTCTCTTGATGAAACCAGTCCCCAGCACCTGGTGCACACTGGTAATCACTGAACAATGGCTCTAAGAGTGTGGGAGAAAAGGTACACTTGTGATTGCGTGCTAAAGGGACATTCCAGTGGCACTTTTACCCCACTTACTCTCAGAGACATTGTGGCTACTAACAGCATCTGCCACAGATCACCAAGCAGAGTCCTCTGCTTCACAAGGGGCTAGGATAGGGAGCAGTAAGCCACAACTTTGAGGGTAATCAAATCCATAGAGAGAAGCTGCTGAAGCTGTCAGCTGCCTCTCCTCAGCCCAGGTCCAGGGTGGAAACTGGCTCCCTGGGCCACACTAACATCCAGGAGAGCATAGCAGTGTAGGGGTGCTGTGCACTCGCCCAGAAGCGAGTGGTTGTCCTGCACAGGCCCAGTGTGCTGGCTTGATGGTTTCTGTCAGACAAAACAGCTCACCAACTCTGGTGTGGAGGTTTGTTTTATCTTGCCAACAAGCCCATGTGACTCAGGGGCTTCCCAGGATGTAGGACATTCCCTATGAAAACCAGAATAGTCCAGGCACACTGGCACGAGGTGGTCACCCTAATGGTGGTTCACATTTTAGAAATGTCATCTTTCTCTCCGAGGACTGTATGTAGTTCAGAGGACATACCTAATAAACTCCACTAGACTGGCCCTTACTCTCAGTGGCTCCCCTCCAGCTCCTTTCTTTCAGCAAACTGATGGTCTGTGTTTACCCCTCGTCCTCCTGCTCCTCAAGCTGCCACTGGAGCTGGCTTCTGTTCCTGAGGACACAGGAAAGAGAGTCTCCCAAGTCACCTGACTGCTCCTGGAGACGCTAACGCTGCTGTCTTTAGTTTTGAAACGTCCCCTGACTAACTCTCCTGGTTCTCTAGGATGGTTTGGGGGATTCATTTTTCAGCCTCCTTCATAGCTTTGAGTCTACTACATTCCTCTTATATCAGGTTCTTTAGCTGGGGTCAAGGAAAGGTGTGAAGTGTCTAGGAACCTCTGAAATCATTTGTAAAGATGAGGGTGTGTGAAATATGCCTTGGCCATGCCCTCAAATGGGCCCCTGCTTCAAGTCGATTTTAAAGCTTACCTTAAATCTTGCTGTTTCCCAAATGTGAGCTATTTCCAATTTCTTCTCTCACTCCATGCCCACGGCTCTCAAAATTGTGTGCGTTGTAAGAACTAACAAGGTGCTCATTACAAAACAAGTCCCCAGATCCCCTTATGTGGTTCTGGCTCAGTGTGAGTTTCAGACAGGGCCTGGGTCTCTACATGATTGCAGATTCTGGTGCCAACAATCCTGAAGGTTCTCATGGTTCTCACCCATGGCCACAGTGTTCACAGTGATCACCAGTGTGTTGAGAGATCCTGGGTTAATGAAGCTCTCTGATCCTGACCCTATATTTTAGACTACTGGCTATACCTTAGGTACCTCAAAACTCAACATGCTCAAACAGGGAACCTTCACAATGTTTCCTAATATACGAAGTGCCAGCAGCCCCGCCTCAAGGCCACACCTGACACCTGAGCGTCACTTCAGATACTTACCTCTTTGATCCTCGCCCTTTGAGGCTAAAAGGCCAGCTGTTGCATTTCCTAAACATATCTCAGCTCTGCTGCTTTCTGTCCCCTTGCTGCCAGCTCTAGTCCTTCCTCACCTACACCATCACAAGGGTTCTCTGGCTACTCTCCTATCTCCGGTTCCAGCCTCCTGAGTCCCAGCACACCTCTCTCTCATGAGGTCACAGAAAGAGCTGCAAAGGCAGATCAATCTGCTTCTTCAAGCCTCTCTGGGAGCCTGGCCACTTACAGCTATTATGACCTCAGACAAATTGATGTCTGTAAGCTCATCTTCCTTCAACTATCTGCCCTCCCTCCTCTTTCCTCATTTCCCTGATGGTTTACCTGGTGGAATTAAGATACACACTGTGTCAGCAGGTAAGGCACAGCCTGGAAGGGTATGTGTTACTACCCAGCTCCTGGAAGTTCCTCAGAACCCTTCACATTCTGTTCTCCCAACTGGTCTCCAGCTGAGCCCCTCCCCCATCTAGTCTGGTAGAACTACTCCTGGCTCCTAACAGGTACTGCTCCTGTGGCCTCTCTAGAACAGCTCATTCTGTTCTGTCTAGGACACTCTTTCCAGCTGAATTGACACAAGTAATTCCCACTAATCTGTAAAGAATTCAGACACATGCTACCTTTCTTTTGAGACAGGATCTTGACATGTAGCTCTGACTGGTCTGGAACTCACTTAGGTAAACCAGGGTGGCCTCTGCCTGCTGAGTGCTGGAATTAAAGGTGTGTGCTACTATGTGTGTGGTGTATTACCTCTTTGCAAAAGCCCTAAGTCAAAGTGTGAGATGATCCTTCTTTGAGCTCTACTATCATGTCCCAAACCTACCACCTAAGTGTTTTCCTAAAAGCTACTCCAACAGCTATTTTAGGTCCCTCTGTTGGACAATGCCTCCTGACAGGTTTCCCTAAGGACTGATGTAAAAGATGTAGGCCACAGTTCCATTCCCACCTTGGGAGGACCAGGACAAAAGGGTGGATTCCTGGGCTTGGCCCATAGAATTTCCCTTCTCGATGTCCTGGAACTGATGTTGCGTTGCCTAGCACACTTCACTGAGGAAGGCTAGCCTGTATCGGGTGGTAAAGCAGTGCTTGGCAGAAAAAAACATCCCCACAACATTTGGGCCTTGAAAATGACTTCATTGTTATTCAGGTAGTTAGGAACACTATTTCCTAAGATGCATTCTCCTTCCTACATCTAGAGGTCTGACTCAAAGCTTAGATGAAGGACCACTGCCTTGAGAACTCCTGTCCATTCATTCCTACTCACTTGACAACTGCTAAGAGTAAGGCATGCTGCCTTGAACATGTGTCTGTCCTGAGGATTATGATCCAGGAAAGGAAGAGTTCTCACCCACAAACCAGCACCATAGTGACACATTGGTGTCACTCATGTCCCCAGGAGGTGTCTCTGCATCTGGCCCCACTGCAGGTCCTGTGTGTATCTGATCACTTTGGTGCTTTTATAAAAGCTATTTAGAGCCGGGTGGTGGTGGTGCACGCTTTTAATCCCAGCACTTGGGAGGCAGAGGCAGGCTGAACTCTGTGAGTTCAAGGCCAGCCTGGTCTACAGAGCAAGTTCTAGGACAGCCAGAGCTGTTACAGAGAAACCCTGTCTTGAAAAACAAAAAACAAAAACGAAAAGCTATTTAGAGCTATGTGCCCCAAGGCTGTAAGTTTCTGGAGGTCAGGACATGTCTGAACCACCAGACTCCCACTCCATACTCACTTGATATAAACCAGCCTTTGACTTGGCAGCCTGGAATTAGTGAGTGGTGGAGTACGTGGTGACACATGCCCCAAGTCAGGAAACTGGACCAGACTCTGAGGCAACACACAAAGCCCTGACTTGTTTGCTTTCAACATATAACACCAAAAGTGATCCCTAAAAGTGGCTGAGACCATCATTAAAGAAGCCCCCCAGAGCTGGGAGCAAGGCAGTCCCTCATAAGAGCCTACTTGGTGGCTCTAGGATGAAGCAGGGCTCCTGCTCATCTACTGGATTTCAGGTAAGAGGCTGTGGGTAAAGCAAACAGGGTCTTAGTTCCCACCTCTCTGGGAAGCTATCACACGCTAGTACGGTAGAACATGGCATGGCAAAGCCTACAATGATTTGGTGGGCACTCAAAATGAAGTCATCGTTCCATTTACTCCCACTTCACACCGTTACGTGAAGTTTATGGGGAACTGGCACTGGATAGGAACCACCTGGAGGCGTCTTCCAGCCTCCCGCACTGTCCTCATCACTCACATGCTCCACCTCCCCGGCTCCCACCACCTACTCTAGCTGCCTCCTCCAAGGCCTTAGCCTTCCTCATCCTCACAGCTGCCATGGGGTAAGACACAGCAGTAGCTTGGGCCTCTCCACAAGGCTCTTTTTCTGCTTTTATGATCAAAAACATACACACGTGTGCCGAGAACCTGGCTATGAATGAATGCTGGAGAAAGTCAGAAAGCAAGGTCTAGCCCAGCTAGCTCACTGTTCTGCCACACATAGAGAGGTAATAAGTACATACAACCCAGCACTAGGGTAATGACCGTGCAGGACTGACTATCTTTCAAGTCTGAAGCTGAGGAAGCAGGAGAGAAGTGGACCAAATGTGACTGGCACCCAGCAAAGAGCATCCTGAACAAGGAAAACGCCTGTCCAGAGGAGCAGTACACCGCCACACGCTATGCTTTCAGGTGGACCCACTCGGTCTGCAGCTTCCTTCCATGTGCCCAGACATCTTTTCTTCCATCCAGACTAGTTAGAGGTTCAGACTGGGAGGTCACAGGGAATTCAGATGTTTGCTCTTTATCCTATGAGGCCACCATCCTAAATGTATATACAGCTGGTCTCCACTTCTCTCTGAAGACTTGAGGATTCTCAAAAGAATACCCCAACAAACTGTTAAGGAAATCTCATATTCTTAGACTCACAGCACTTCCTAAATCATCTCAAAGCCACCAACTTTACCCCTTGCTAGAAAAGCCAACTAACAGGTCATGTGGACATTAGGCTACTTAGTGCTTCAAAAGCATTCAGAAAGTCTGATATGTTCTAGTCCAAACTGTGTTATCTATCAGTCTGTGATTTTGATTAAGTAGAATGGGTTTCAGCACAATCGCAAGACAGCTGTGGAGACCCAATTTGGGACAAGGACTAGAGCACTGTTCAGCTCTGAGGGTAAATTAGGAGCCTGGGAATGAGCATGGAGTCTCAACTAACACCCCCAATCCTCAGCACAGCCTTTCAGTTCAGTCCAATCAACAGCTGAGTAGTTGTGCACTATTTATTAGGCAGAGGAACAGACAGAAACAAGCAACATACACCCTGCTCCCAAGCAGCTCTAGGACAACAGACCCTTGCCAGAGAGGTGCAAAACTTGATACAGGAGAGCAGAGTTAGTGACAGTGTGGAACAATTGAGGCTGTAAACACTCAGAGTAAGAGGCCTTGATTCTAACCTTGAGTACAGTTTGGAAAAAGTTCCCTTGAGAAGCTGCTGTGGGATGGTCTGTATGTCAAACATGTTGCTTATTGGTCAATAAATAAAACACTGATTGGCCAGTGGTCAGGCCGGAAGAAGTATAGGCGGGACAAAGAGGAGAGAATTCTGGGAAGTGGAAGGCTGAGGAGACACTGCCAGCCACCACCATGACAAACAGCATGTGAAGATGCCGGTAAGCCACAAGCCATGTGGCAAGGTATAGATTTATAAAAATGTATTAATTTAAGATATAAGAACAGTTAGCAAGAAGCCTGCCACGGCCATACAGTTTGTAGGCAATATAAGTCTCTGTGTTTACTTGGTTGGGTCTGAGCGGCTGTGGGACTGGCAGGTGGCAGAGATTTGTGCTGACTGTGGGCCAGGCAGGAAAACTCTAGCTACAAGGAGCTGCAACTGTAAGGACAGATGTGGCACAAAAGACCTTGCTCTAGTCCCCGCTGCAGAAAAGACCCTGTATGACCCAGAACAAGCACCTTAACAGTGCTGTCTCACTTGGGAGAAAGCAAGACACCACCTCAGAAGCTGGGGGTGACATGCAACACATGCAGCTCAACCAGTAGAATGCTTGTCCCCCAGCACTTACACAAGGGCAGCTGTTGGACTTCTCTCCCCAGTGACTCAATTACCAGAGTAGCCACTGGGCTTGACCAGTTCACCCATGTTTTCTACTTGGTGCCTGAGGAACCTGATGCCCTGTTTTGAGTGACCAGGAGCTTGGTGATAAGGGAGGGTAAACCTTTCAGAAGTTCTCCTGGATAATGTGGCATCAGGTCCCAGGGAAAAGAGTAACTCTGTGGTCTTTGAGGCTTGCTTGGTCACACGCTTCTGGGACAGATGACCTTGAAGGAAATCCAAGGGGCTCTTTGAGGCTGCAGGTGACTCAGATATCTTCACACACAGGAGATCTTCAGGCCCCTGAGAGCTGGTGACAACTGTGTGGACAGCCAGTATCAACTGAACAGGGGGCCACTATTCCTTCCCCACTCAGAGCAACCCCAACGTCTGACACTGGAGGAAGCTCCACTGAGTAGTAGCTATGGCAGCCAAGCATCCAAGTACAGAGTTTCAAAAGAGAATTCAACCTAGACAATTCAATAAGTGTGAGTTTCCAGACATTACCTTAGGCTTTGGAGAAATACTAGGGAACTAAAAGGACCAAAAGTCCCTGCTGTCTCAGAACTAGTATTCTAGTTCTGAATGGGTGGAGAGGGAAAAAAAAAATAGTGAACAAAACCTGAATGATTATGCGGTACGTCAGGAGGTGATGAGTGCTTGAGAAAAAAAAAATCCTAAACATTTAAAGACCACTGGGAGACTAGGGATGGGACTGAATCGCACTGGCTCACGCTGGAAGGGCCGACAATCACTCATTCACATTGTATTCCTCCAAGGCTACACTTGATATTGGCTAATTCCTGCTTGTCAGCCTTGTGCAAGAAACATTTTGGGGGATGTATGCTGTACAGAGTCCAAAGCCCACAGCTTCTTCCAGGGTGCCTGAATTAAGCCCTGTTTCCCCAGGAACCAATACCCACCTGAGTCACACCAGATCCCTGGGCTTCCTTCCCACCCACATGGGTATACTAGGAAGTCCTTCAAGCTATCCCTCCCATATCCCTACTACATCTGGCTACCTCTCTCCACCTTGCCCTAGACCCACCACCAGTCTACTGCCTCTGACCTGGATGACTGAGGCAGCTTCCCAAGAAGACTTTCTACCTCCATTCTTGTCAACGTGCCAACTATTACCCACAGTGCCCAGTGGGAATGTGCTCAGGCTTCAGTTAGCTGTCCTTCCCTCCAAAGCTTCTCTAACTTTATAAGTAAAATCAAACTTTGTGTGTGCGCTGACAGGCTTTGTGTGCTACATCCCTGGCCTCATTTCCTTCCATTTTTCCCACAGTCACATGACTAGGCCCTCCCAATTTTTTTTTTTTTCTGGCTCTCCAGTTCACCGAATTGCTTTCACCTCAGGGCACTTGCTGTCCCTCTCTGCTACACCAGTCTTCATTTCTAAATTTTATGTCTGTCTCATGTAACCACTGCAGGTTTAAAGAAAATGTTCCCACGAAGGACAGCTAAGGTGGTGGCCCGCCATTCTCTCCCATTGCTCCAGATGCTCTTTTTCTAGCTCTCTTTGATGATTTCTTCCCTGTTGCCTGCCCTTCCTCTGCTCCTAGTAAAACTGTCTCCAGCAGCTCCAGCAGCCCCAGGCTGACTGATACCTGCTATGACCTGTTTGAAAGAAATTCCCATGCTTCAGCATTCTCTAAGAGGCCACTTTCTATCAACAGCCCCAACCCCTCAACCACAGATGCTCATGCTAGCTAGGATTTTTTGTTGTTGTAGGTTTTTTGTTTGCTTGTTTGTTTGTTTTGAGACAGAATTTCACTAAATTGCTCACTATGTGGATCAGGTTGGCCTCAAACTCACAGCAACCTTCTTGCCTCAGACTTTCAAGTACTGGGATTATGGGAATATGGCATTACATTTGTCTACATATTGTCTGTGCTGCACTGTCCTATACATAGTATCTCCTCACTCCACTGTAGCTCTTATCCCTCCATAGGTCTGAGGCTGGAGGTCAGCTCTTCCTCTAAGACAGCACAGCATTCAGGAAACTCATTCCAGGCTTGGATCTACCATTCACTAGCTACACTTCTGGTCCAGTCCTTTCTCCTCCTCTTGGTTTATTTCTCTGTTAAACAGATATGTATTTGTGAATAATGTTTGTGAAGGAGTCCAGGAATGCTGTCCCCTGGTTTGTGACCCTGGTGTGTGGACAATTTCCAGCTTCATGGAATAGCAAATGTATAAGAGGAGCTTTCCCTGACTCCCTTGTCCACTGAAAGTGGATCCCTTAGAAAGAATCCAATTGTCATGATAACCCTCTCTGGAATTCCTATAGGGACATGTACTGTGCCACAAGAGGAAGACAATGGAAGCTACACACACCCAGGCAGTATGTCACTTACTCAGCTGAGGGCCCATTCCTCTTTCTAGATGGACTGTCTACATGGAAAGGACATATAATCTTTGGCGTTCTCTGGGTATTGGGCTTGCCTTCATGTGATGCTCCCGTGTATGATCCATCTCTATGCCATTTTCATATCACTCCATCACTGATCTACTTCAGAAGCTCAGTTGCTGAGGGGGGGAGCTCATTTCCCCCCATTTGTCCCCATCAGTACTGCTGTGATACAGCGTTCTGTGTCCTGACAAGTGTGCAAGAGAATCCAGCTCCTATCTTGCTGCAAGCCGCAGGAAAACATAATGGAATTCAGTTACTATCACAAAAGCTACTACTTGGAAAAGTCAAGGACTTTTCTGAAGGTCAAGCCATGGCTTAAGAAGTCTTGGTGAAATTTTAGTTTTTGTATATATATTAGCTGGTTCCCACGGTGATTTTCTTGTAATGCTATGAGCGCTTCCAAGAACTCCTAACAGTGTATTTATCTAAAATACCTATCAAGCATCCAAGGCCAAATGATCTCCTGAACTAACGTAACACCTTTGTGGAAACGACGCCTGTTCCCTAGGTCAGGCAGATAGCTTTATTTCTTGTGCAATCTAATACCGTCCTTTTCTATTACTAACATTATAGACTCCTAACTTCTTATCTAACTACTTCTAGAAATGTACACTGAGCACATAGATCCCCCTTCTTAATATACTAACCGATCATTAGCTCTCAATTCACCTCCTCCTTTACCACTCCCCTCTTGGGATGTAAAACAAAGTCTGATGGTCACTGTCTGAGGAAAATTCTTACCTGCCTTTATGACCCAGTAAGAATACAAGCCTGGTGACCTTGCTCTGCCAGAGGATTGCGATGGCTTGGGTTTATAACTGAACACCTCAGAGACTGAGGGGAACTGAGGTATGAGGAGAACAAAGAGAGGATATTGAGGATTTTGGCTGGAGAGGATTTTTGACTAGAGAACTGGAAGTCAGGATGGAAGATGAGGAAAAGCCACACAGGAAAGTACTAGATGGGTAAGAACAAGATGAGAAGGACCTAGATGGGGCAGAACCAAGATGAGAGAATTAAGTTAGAACTTAGAGGGACAGCAGGTAAATGTAGAGAGGTCAGGCACGAGAGCAGAACTGAAGTTGTGTAGAGAGGATTTTATCTCAGAGGAATAAAGCAGACGGACTAAGAGATTGGTGCACTTAGACTCATTTCCTAAAAGTAGTTCTCACCGTTCGTAGTTTCTCTTCTGAGTCCCTGGGAAGTATATTATTAAGGCTGGTCTTTTATTAATATACAAGACTATCGCTGACTAGGTGCTCAAAGGGCTCCTGGTCCAGAAGTGGCCTTGGTGACAGGAAGCACTATGGAGCCCTTAGGGTTATGGATACCAGGGTAAGTGGGGAATCTAGATGTTATCATTTCTCACATGGACAGTCCCAGTGTCAAGTCAGGAGCCTATTTGCATAGAGAAGCACACACAACCTTGATGAGGAAGGAGACACCAGAAAACTTGGCTTTTGCCTTACTTTCAGCTACTAACTCATGCAGAAAGCCTTGCCCAACCCTAGGTCTCCAGAGCTAGAAATGAGACTTCAAACTCATCGTCATTCACAACGGTACGATGCAAAGGGCTTTTCTTCAGCACAAGGCTGGGAGTGCGTAAGGAGCACAGAGCAGTTATTCTGGCTAGAGTGGAAAGTTCAAGGCCTGAAGTTCTGCTGCCCTGGACCTGTAGTCACTGTCTCCAGGGTGCTTTCCAGCTGCAACTTCTCCAATGTCTAAGGGTTAAAAGGCCTTTAAAACTCAGTGCCTCCTCCCTATTTCCTCCTGGTACTATTTTCTACCACCAGTAACCAGTAAGCTTCCTCAATTGTTTACAATGTAATTTACAACTGAAAATATCATACCTCTCAATGGAAAGTATTCTGTTTTTCACAGCTCCATGCACAAATCCCTTGAAGCTATAGAAAAACTACTAAAATGACAGAAAATTGGCTGCAAAGGAGGAGGAATAACTCAAAACTCAAGCAACAAATCAGTGTTTCCCTGGCTTAGCTGGGCTGCAGCTCCTCAGCAGAGACTAACTGGAGGGGCAGCTGTGCTTCCTGACTGCCCAGGAGCAACGGGCAGGCTGTACTCGCTGTCTCACTCACTCTAATAGCTCACTGAAAATGTGTTTCAAGAGCCTGGACAGCACATTGAGTAAGCTCCAGGCCTGATCCCTCCTCAACCACGTGGGCCTTGGGGAAATCGCACAGCCTTTCAGAGCCTCAGTATCCTCAGACACAAGGCAGCAGTAACACCTTCCTCATCCATTCAAGAAGGACAAAAGAAGACAGGTGATGAAGTAGCATTTTGCAAATAATTGTTTGTTTGTTTGCTTGTTTGTTTGTTTCAAGACAGGGTTTCTCAGTGTAGTCCTGGCTATCCTGGAACTCTGTAGACCATGCTGCCCTCAAACTCAAGAGGTCCTCCTGCCCAATCCCAAATGCTAGGATTAAAGGTGTGAGGCAGCAAACAAATAATTTTTAAAGTCGGGGATTATTATTTTATGTGAAGACACAGGCTATAATGATTTAAACAAAAGTCCCAACTCTTGGAGGATAAAACTTGGTCCTGGGGCTGGAGAAATGGCTTAGTGGTTAAGAGTACTGGCTGCTCTTCCAGAGGTCCTGAGTTCAATTCCCGGGAACCACATGGTGGCTCACAACTATCTAATGCCCTCTTCTGTCATTCAGGCTTTCATGCAAAACAGAGCACTCATATACATAAAATACATAAATAAATAAATCTATAAAATAACCCAACTTGGTCCTATCATGACTTTTCATGTAAATTACAGAGAAAGGGGCACTCATGTCCACTCACAATACAACATGGTTTGCAAATGATTACTACTCAACAAAGTCCAACATTGTCTATGGGCCCAGAAGCCAAAGGGGACAAATCTCTCCAGAGATTTGTGTAAAAGGAACTCAGGTCTTTCATCCTGGTCCAGAGGCACAGGATACAAGCTGCTTCAGGACATTCTGCAGACAGCCTAGACCCACCACTCATACCTCTGAGTCAAAAAACACTCCCCTCAGAGTTCAGAATCCCCTCTACCCACCAAGGTAGGTGGTCAATTCTGGGTAAGTCTTTGGACAAAAATGATTCAATGTCATCAGCATTCACAAGCACAGACCAGGGACTGGAAACAGCAGAGGGGACTGAGGCCATTAAATTGCTCTAGGATTTTGGTAAGCCCTCTGATCCCAGATGTTCCCATCACTGACTGGTCTCCAAGAGGACCAGAGATGACCTCTATAGAACCTTCAACATTAAGAGTCTAGGTTTCCTCGTTACACCCCTCTATCCCATTCTGGGTTCTTGTACTCACCCTGGGGCCATGGCTGAATGAAGGCTGCACAGGAGGTTCTGTGGATCAGAGGAGCACAGACCCTATGAAGACAGCTACGATTTTAGATTCTACTTAAAACCAAACAGGAAAAGGAAGCTCAACCAGAGACAAAGGGGAAACAAACCCAAGTGAAAAACTGAAACCTACATAGAAAACAGCGAAACAAGAAGCTAACAGCACAGGGCCCCAACAGTGTAGGCGGCTGAGCTCTGCTGCCTGGGCCTGAGGCTGGCAATCTCAAGCTCCTGAGTTTCCTGCTGAGTGACAAGAAGAAATAAAAAGAGGGCACGACTGCTCCTAAGGGGTTGAGGTTTTATTATAAGGGAGAGCACAGACAGAGGTAGAGTCCAGAGTGGACATGACCAGCAAACTGAACTGGGCTATGTGAGGAGAAAGACGGGGGGGGGGGGGGGGGGGGGGGGGTGTCAAGAGGCCAGGAGTAAGCCAGGAGACAAGAAGACCCAGAGACAAAGAGGCTAAGAGGACTGAGCCATGAGCCAAAAAGCTAAGGCTATAGGGAAGAGCAGCTGGGGGAAAGGGCAGCCCAGTCTGTGGGCTGCGGAGTCTAGGGTTAGGGTGGGGCACACCAACCAGGATGACTCTGTAACAGGAACTGGAGATGCTGAGAGAGGCTGGTGGACAGTGTCCACTCTCATATGTTAACAGGAACTTTAGTTAGCCCTTTGTCCAGGGTTTGAGACCTAACAAAGCTGGCCAGGACCTGGGGACCAGGCTGTGGTGCTGGCCCCAACAGTGACTATTGTCCATTGTCTGGTCTAGATCAGAACTACTGCAGAATCTACACTCTGGTTTCCACTTGACACAGTGCAGGGTCATGGCAGATGACTTCCTAGAGGACCCTGTGAGGAGATTGCTAGACTCAGAAAGTCCTGGCAGGTTGTGAGAACAAGGGCCTGTACAGTGTGTACAGCTATAACAGACTTTCCATTTGATTCTAGGGTAGATTTGCATTGTGATTGCAAGACACATCTTTCTAACAGGATGCTGCAGTCAGCAATTCACAGGTGAAAAAACACTGCAGGAACATGGGGAACCTAGGTTTGTCACTTACTCAGAGACTCTGGCCTCCATTTCCTTAACTGGACCACAGGGTGATTCTTTTGCCTATTCCATGGATTTCCATGAAGATCTACTCTTCGAGTTTCCTTAACTTAGCAGAAAACTCACAAAAAGTCATGCACTGTGCTAGAAACCAAAAACCAAGAATTGGAATAAGGGGCAGGCCTTGTCTTTAAGACAGCTTTTACAGTCCTACAGCCTGATGCTATCGGCATACCTGCAATGCCAGCACTCAGGAGGTTCATGGGTTTGAGGCCAGTCTGGGATACACAGTGAGATCCTATGAAAAAGGAAAGAAGGGCTGGGGGCACAGTGGATAGAGGGATCTGAGGGCAAACAGATGCACTGAAATATTATTGCAACAATGGGAGATAGCTGTGTGAAGAACAGCATAAAGGGCTTGTTCTAACTGGAAACATGAACAGCCTTTGAACACTGAAAATGCATTTTCAAAGGCATTAAAGATCTGTATTTCCTGTGAAGCACATGTCAGCTACAAACCATGTTTTTGACCTGTGGTTTTGTTTTTTGCTGGTTGAAGTATTTGCTGTTTTTCCCTTGTGAATTTTTCTTTTTATTTGTGGATTATTTGAAAGTGTGTTATTTAATTTTGTTTTGCTTCAAAATCTTTGGTGTTTTCTTGCTCTATTGCTATTTGCTCAGTTCTACTGTGGTCAGAGCATGTGCTTAATATGATTTCTTTTATATTTCTGGGTATGAATTGGATTATTTTAATCTGTATAGAGACTTTTAGGGTCCAATATATAGTCCAGTTTGGTGAACATACCGTCACAAGAGAGAAAGTATGTTCTCTCTAATGTCAATTAGGTCAAGGTGGTTAATAGGTGCTGGACTTCTATGTTCTTACTATTTTCTTTATATATTTTATCAATTGCTAAGAGAAAGGCCTTAAAATCTCTAAGCAGCTTAAGGGGGTATATGTCTCTCTCTGTCTTCCATTCTGTTAATACTTACTTTATACGTCTTGGAGCTTTTATTACGAACACTTTCTATTCTGTATTCTTTATTGTTAGTACTGTAACAAATAACCATAAACTTAGTGGCTTACAACAATAAAAAATGTATTATCTTATAATTCTGTAGGGTAACAGTAGGTCAGAAGTCCAATACAGATCAGATTTTCAACACAGATCTCACTAGGCTAAATTAAGATCGTGGAAATACCATACTTCCTTCTTGAGGCTCTGCAGAGGAATTAGCCCCTTCTCTTTCCCACCTCCTACATAATACCACATTCCTTGGCCCATGGCTCCCTCCTTCATCTTTTAAAGCATGCAATACATTACTCTGACCCTTCTTCCCAAGTGACCTTTCTTTTGATTTTTAGCTGGCCTCGAACTCTATGTAGCCAAGAATGACCCTGAACTCCTGATCCTGTCTAAACTTTCCAGGTGCTAGGATCACAAACATGAACCACCAAGCCCAGGAAGTTCTTCAGTTTTTTTCTTTTGTGTGTATGTACTGATGTGTGTGTATCTATGGGTGCAGGCATGCATGTATGTACACATGTATATAGGTCAGAGGCTGATACAGGGTGTCTTCTTCAATTACTCTCCACTTCAGTTTTTAAGACAGGCCTCTCAGGGCTTCCTGTAAGGAATCTGATCCTGCCACACACTGCCTGGCTTCAGTGGGCTGGACACGGTGTGAGCCTTCCACTCTCTTGATACCATACTACCTCGTACCTCCACCTGGAGATGTAGCCTGGATCAAAGTTGTTCTGTGCCGTGAAGGCTGACCCCAAGAAACACTTCTCTGGGTGTTGGTCCAGCAGGGACCCCTGCAGACACTCTTACTGAAGGCTCTCTCGTGTCAAATAAACTCACATTTTCACAAGGGGGAGCTTTTGGCGGCTCAGGTCTCCTCAGGGAACCTTTCCTATCATCCCTATGAAACATGAGCTCCTATCTAATAACTACAGCTACATTTACACCACCTCGTCTGCAACTTTAACTTGCTCACGGCTCCTTCCTCTGAAAGTGTACACCTCTAATTTCTATCCCACTTGCTGCTCTCATGGTAGACCTGGACAAGAGCCGGAGCAAAGGCACTGCCACAAGCTGAGTGGCTCTGAGGCCTTGAACCGTCCCTTGCCAAACAAATGAGTTCATTGCTTTTTTTTCCTCTTAAAGACAGGGTCTCACTAGGCAGCCCTAGATGGCTTGGAACTTACTACGCAGACCAGGCTAGCCTGAAACTCAGAGAGATCCATCTGCTTCTCCCTCCTGAATTATGAGGTTAAAGATGTAAGGCAGCATGCCTGGCAAGTCTACTGCTTTTAAGTTAGCCTTATTCAAGTTCTCAGGACACAGCCAGAATACAGGCATACATTTTCCCCAGAATATCACATGAATGGACTTTAATCCTGGCCCTGACAAAGGCCTTGTTCCACTCTGAAACCTTATGAGCCAGGCTTCTACTGTCTGCATTTCTTTGTTGTTGTGTGTGTGTTGTACACATGTGTGTATGTGTGAGTGACTGCACACTTGTGTGTGCCCATGGAGGCCATTCAATCCTGGGTATCGTCTACTTCATACCACTTTGTCCTTCACTGAGACACGGTCCTTCACTGAACCTGGAACTCCATCATTTGGCCAATGAGCTAGATCTATCTTGCCTCCTTTTCAATCACTGCGATGGGGCTACAGATGCATGCTGCCATGCCTGCCTTTTACATGGGGGCCAGAGATCTGAACTCAATTCAGGTCCTTACACTTTCATGGCAGGCACTTTCTGAGGGTCAGTTTTCTATGTTAGTATTTGTCTTGTTGCTGTGACGAAAACCCAAGGAAAGGTTTGCTTGGGTTAATGGTTTAAGAAGGGATCCAGCCAGGTGTGGTGGCTCACACTTTTAACCTGGTATTTGGGAGGCAGTGGTAGGTGGATCTCTGTGAGTTCAAGGTCAGCATAGTCTACAGAGTGAGCCCTTGTCAAATAAATGAACAAACAAAGGAAGAAGGTCTTTTATGTCAGGAAAGGTAGGAGTATTAGGTATCTGGTCACACTGTGTCAGTATTCAAGAAGCAGAAAACAGATAGGAAGTGGGGTCAGGGGATAAAACCTCAAGGCCCCCACTTTAAGTGACCTACTTTCCCCCAGTAAGGCTCCACCTCCTAAAGGTTCCACAACCCTTTCAAACAGTACTATCAGCTGGGGACTACTAGCCTGAGGGAGACAGACATTTTACATTCAAACCACAGTGGGTCTCTTAGCTCAGGTTGAGGGACTGTCCTACTTCCTGCAGCATTGCATGACTGACCTCTAGCATCACACTTCAGTGCTTAGCCCTGCAGACGGCATTCTGAGCTGGGCTCCTTGGAGAGCACCACACATGCACAGGCAGCCCCAAGGCAACAGCTCAAGTGGAGCCTTACATACAACTCCGCTGTCTCTGTTCAGACCACAGAGCTTCCTCCTCCTCTAGTTCTTACCAAGTCTTACTACATGTAACCTGGAATCCCAGGATCAGCTTCCTGTGATCTCTTTAGCTTGGGCACCACCATTTTCTCTAATACAGAAAAGCAAACAGAGGCAGACGGTTCTGGCCACTGTGGGGCTTATCATCGTACTTCTTCTCAAGAATCAGAGTCCTAGGCTATCCATTTAGCAACTAAAAACAGGAAGGATTTGGTATTCTGTGAGCTTCAGTACCCTGTGTAGATTTTGTTCATTTTACAGCTGGTTTTAAAGTAAGTCATTACCATCACTTCATCAAGGACAAAAGCAGAATTAGTTATGGTTATTACACTAGCAAAGGCTTTTTTTTTTCCATTTCCTGAAGATGCTGGCCTGTGTGTAACTATCTCCGTGAGAAAGTGCCTTTCAGTTTCCTTCCCCACTTCCTCTGTCCTTTACATGGTGCTACTATCTTTTCTGGTTCCAGTAAGCAGGTAGCTGGAGTGAACCTTTCGGGAGGTCTTTGAACTCAACCCTAGGGCTTTACTAATACACTTAGCAGAATTATGGGAAGGAGCAAGGAAGGAGAGAGGCCCTGGCCTGCCCTTGCTTTATGCAGAACTCCATGGTTATCATCCCCACCCTTAACTTTGGCTTTCTCATCTGTTCACTGAAAGGAATGGCTTTATTAACACTCCATGGATGAGGCCTTGAGATGGTCAGCAGGTAAGAGAGCTTACTACCAAGGCTAATGAGCTGAGTCTGACCCCAGAGGGAGGAGAAGACTGACTTTTGCAGGTTGTCCTCTGACCTCCGCATACATGCTGTGTCACATGTGCCCCCTTTCCACATACAAAACCAAAACAAAACAAAAAACTATGCATAACAGGCCCTAAATCAATCATGCCAAGACAACGGAAAATGTTGGAAAAATAGGATAGGGGATGTTGGCACTGGGGAAGCAGTTTGGTGAGGAATAAACCTATCCTGTTGAGGAAGCAGCTTGTAATATGATACCATGGACCAAGCTCAGTACCAGCACAGAGCTTAGGGCAGGTACTTTGCAGGCTTAGGGTAAATGGTGACAGCACAAAGGAACATATGAAGGAATCAAGAGGAAGGACACCAACACCTGCAGCAGACAGGCCAAAGCCTCTGGCTCTGGCATGTCAGCGCAGAAACATCCACTTGACCTGCAAAAGGTACTTCTCACATTGCTGGATTCCAAAGAACTTGGAACCTGTTAAAACAAGCCAGGGGCTGACCCAAAAGCCAGGAACCTCTTTACTTAGGAAGCCTCCGAGAGAGATCAGCAAACAGGCTAAGCACTGTTCATCTCACCACGGTGCAATGTATATGAGCATTGTATCAAGCCCCTAGAACCTAGTGCAACTGATGTCATATTAGAGATACCACAGCACCATTCTGACTTATGAGCCCAGCATATAGACCCCCAACACCTGTCAAAACGAGAACAAAGACCTAATTCAGCATGTCCACAGTTCTGGGAAAGTCCCTAATATACTAACTTTACTTTTTGGCTTCTGTAGCTCTGCTTATTGGTAACTGTTCTTGATATTGGAAGTTTATGTGCAAAAGAAGTCAAGATGTAAGGCTCTTGGTTACACAATTTGGGCAAGCTCTCTGTGTGGCCCACCGGCCAGTGAATAAAGACTTTCAATTGGCTTCAAGAGTCTACGTGTTCTCTGAAGGAGTAACATCACCAGCAACATGTTCATCACCTTCATATCACTACAACGAAATGCCTGGACACCTACTACTGAAGAGACTGAGCTCATGCTTTTGAAGGGCCCAGTCTAAGATCAGGCAGCCCCATGCTCTGAGCCTCTGGTAATGGTGACACACAATGGCAAAAGCAGTTGGCAGAGCAAACAACTTACAATGCCAGCCAGGAAGCCCATAGAGTGAGAGGCTATGATCCCTCCACACTTTCCAGGACATGCCTTTAGTGACCTCTAATGACCTCTTCCTAATGGCCCACAACCTTCAATATTACCACTCTGGGATGTCAACTTTGAACACTCAGCCCTTGGGGACAGCAAAAGGGACTTTGACTGACAGCACAGGAGATAATTCTTGTAGAACTGGCACTTCATCATCTGTAGTAAAGGTGGGCATTCTGAAAGGAAAGCAGGGAGGCCTTGAAGTAAAGAGGCAGAGAAACCATCACCCAAAATTTGCTACCATCTCCAACTTGATGAAATTAAATTGCATTAGCAATGTGCACTAGGCCTTTTAATTGATATGTTATTTGTGCTGTCACTATCTGAGTGAGTCTTTAGAGCCTCAACTATGACTTCAAAAACCAAAATGGAAATTGGATTTGCTAGAGTATTTTCAATGACTGCCTTACATTCTTAACACAGCTAGCCAACTGTGCTCACTCATACAACACATTGCTGCTCTTGCTATAGGCCCTGCCTAAGTGGACCAGCTCTGTGAAGACTAGCTTACTACACAGTCCAGGCAAAATGCCAAGACCCAAATTCCCAAGTATCCACCAGCAGCCTAGGGCTTGCCCTCACAGGCTTTTTCTCTTCAAGTACAGGGCTTGGAAAACAAAGTGTAAACAGCCAGATGCCAGCACTTGAGCAGTCCTGTAGGGGAAACACAACCTGTCTCTTTAGCTGCCTATGACCCAAGACTTTCATGGACTTTGCACGCATGAGGATGTTGCTTTGATCTGACTTTACATGCACTCTTCACATTCATGAATTGACACAGGAGAGGGCCTTCACTCCTAGTTAACCTTCCCCAGAAATTCCTCTCTATCTATCTGCAATCAAAATTGGGCTTGCCTTCCAAGACTCAGCTTACACATTTTACCTCACCAACGGTGTTTACTGAGCAAAATGCAGGGAAATATCACAGGCATGGTATCATCCACTTACTTCTTCAAGAACACTGCCCTTTGGTTCAGTCACCTTTTATTAACAGTTTGATCTGGCTCAGCTCTTGACATAGGATACATGTTCAGATCTTAGTTAAGTTCTTCTGCTGGAAGGACTGGGACTCAAGAAGTACCTAAGTCACTCGCCATACAGGCAAGGACAGACATGGAAAAGGAGGGTTGAGCCTATGGCGTATCAGGGTAGCCCCCCTTAGGTACTTCCTCCCTAACCAAGCTCCTGCTAAACGCATCTGCAGCATAAGCAGGTATGGAAATTGAATGTTCAAGAACATAATGATAAACTCTCAGGGGAGTCTATCTTGGAGGAATGCAAGCATCATGAAAAAAAGACTTAGAAGGAAACAGAGCAATGACCTCGACCATGAAAAGCAGAAGTTTCAAATGCAATGGGCATGATAAATGCCTTTGGAGAGAAGGAAAGTTACTTAAAGCACAAAGTGGGGATAAGCAACAAGGAACAAACAGGAACCAACCAACTTTTAGCCTTCACAGAGTTCAAGAGGCCCAGCAGTCTAGGCAGTGGTTAGAAAAATAACAAAACAAAACACCCAGAGAGGTTCACAGAACTGACGAAAACAAGAAAGGAAAAGAGCCTAGAGAGAGGGAGGAGCAGAAACATCGATTTCTCTATAAAAGCCATCTTGGAGGGAAAGAAAAATAGAGATAAAATATTTGGACAAATAATGACAGAATTATGCAGAATTCCAGAGCAATATAAAAGCTCAGAGCAGAGCACAAATACAGTTAGGAAAAGAGATAAGTGCACACATGTATCCACATAAACACAGAGCATGTTTAAGGATATCAAAGATAAAGAGGAAATTATAAAAACTTTCCATGGAAAACCAAACCACTGGCAGAACAAAATCCAGAGTACCTTCTATACCCAGCGGCAGTGAGGTAGTGAGACAATAGAACAGATCCCTCAGAGTTGGAGGGAAAAGCTCACACTCCATAGCTAGTTGGGCTACTGTTTACTTTGTTATTTATGTATTATTTGTTAATATATTATTTTAAAATATATGTATGGATGTTTTGCCTACATGTATGTCTGTGTACCACATGCATACTTGGTACATGGGGAGGCTAGAAGAGGGCTTTGAAACCGGAGTTAGAAGCCAGGTGGTGGTGGCACACGCCTTTAATCCCAGCACTCAGGAGGCAGAGACAGGTGGATCTCAGTGAGTTCGAGCCTAGGTAGCTTAGGCTGGCCTCAAACTCATGATCTTCCTGCTTCTGCCTCCCAAGTGCTGAGTTTAAGAGTGGGCCACTGTATTTGCTTAGTGAAGTTTCTTATTACCTAAAGGCTGAGCTTGAATATGCAACAACAATTAACGACCACTTTTAAAGAAAGCATATATCCAACTTTAGAACAAAAATTTAAGTCACAGTATATTTGTGTATGATTGGGGTATTTTGTCTGCAAAGAACAGAAGGCAGCAACAGTGGCTTCAAGAGTGAGGGTATGACACAGACACTGGGTTTCTCTGAACCAATGGGAAAGAAGAATTGAAGCAAAGCTACCACACTAATGAGTAGTTACTATCTTGAATAATAAGAATGTTCCATGACCGGTTTCAGTCTGTTGAAATTCATCCCACTATACATTTCAAATGGGTGGATTTATAATATGTAAATTATATCTCAATAAAGCTATGGTTAAAAACTGCCCCAAATGTAGAATGAAAATATAAACATTTTCAAGTGGGTTATAAGGAAGAGTGGGGCTTTAAGATGGCTGAAGAAAGCCATCCCACCATCCTGGCTCGTATCAGTAATAATCTTCACTAGAAAGGGCCTTGCTCAAGCTGATAATTCTCAAGTTACTTCAGCTGTCTAGAGAGTAAACAGAAAACACAATGAAGCCAGCGCACTTCTGAGGGAAAAGGTCACCAGAATATAGCAGCTGCTGTGTGCTCTCTGGCATCAAGGCAAGCTCAAGAACTAACCCCACCTGAAAAGCACTCATTCCAAAAGCTCTTTCCCAAGCCTCGGGCCTCCTCACAACACTCCAGTGGGTTTAAAGAGGATGTAAAGAGCGAGCCAGGCATGGTGGTGCACACCTATAACCCTAGCATGGGGAGGCAGAGGCATGAAAACGGTTGCCAAGTTAAGGCCAGCCTAGGCTACACAGTGAGTTCCACATCAGTTGGATTTGGCTAATTTCAAATCAAACAAATCCAAAGGAGAATAATGACAAGGCACCAGTTCTCATCATCTACAGGTGCTGGGACTGTTTGTTTCTCTGAACTTTTGGGCTGGATTTGCTTTCTACAAATGTAACATTTGTGTAGCTGCACTATAGAAAGCTCCATACATAGTTCAACCCCTGCCACACCCTCTGGCTCACTCATGGCAGTCACACATACAAACCCCTTTCTGGTAGCCACCAATCCATCCTCCATTTTCGAAATGCTGTCCACTGAAGAATGCCACACTAATGGGATCCTCTCCTATGCAACCTTTCACACAGGCTTCTTCACTTAGCGTGTAATACCCGAGTTCACCAAAACTGTTGTGTTCACTAGTAAGCACAGTGGCTTCTTGTGTCTTTTTCATAGTATTTCACCGTATGAATGCAGTACATAGTATTTATCCATATCGTTGAAGGGCATCTGAATAGCTTACCATTCTTGATAGTTGTAAATAGGGCTGCTGGAAATAGTCACACACAGATTTTTCCTGTCTGGAGAGTAAACATTCAGGATGGTCAGTTAGTTAACTAGAGATTTCACTGACAGTAGCTGGACTGCTCTGCCTTTTTCTAGCAGTGTAGGAAAGTTACCAGTCCGGGCATTCCTGTCTGCTATTCTAATAAGGGCATAATGAGATCTTACTGTAATTTTAATTTGCATTGCCTAGTGATTAATGATTCTGTGTATCTTGTCACATGCTCATTCGCC
Organism: Peromyscus nudipes; assembly: GCA_902168325.1. Taxonomy (NCBI): domain Eukaryota; kingdom Metazoa; phylum Chordata; class Mammalia; order Rodentia; family Cricetidae; genus Peromyscus; species Peromyscus nudipes. Next base: position 31,212 of record CABHPH010136154.1, read on the forward strand.
CTCGGTATATCTCTTTGCTAAAGCGTCCAAAGTCTTTGGCTCAATTCAAAACCCGAGTTGTTTCATTACTGCCAAAGTACGTGTGTGGTGTGTCTGCAGGTGTACTCATGAGCACGTACAGGACAATGTCTTCCTCTATCACGCTCCATCTTATTTTTTGAAACAGGATCTCTCACTGAACCTTAAGCTCACTGACTGTCTGGTGAGCTCCCCTCTTCCCTACCAGATCTGTCTGTGTATAATGTATGAGCACTCAGGTGCCCTTTGTCAAGCTAAGCTTTCATCACTGAGTCACCTTCACGCCTCTGGTGAACATCAGTTGACATGCTTTTCTGGATCTGTTTATGGACTCTATCCAAGTACCCAACCTCCCATAAGAGACCTTGTAAACACACATGACAAACCTGCTGGTTATACACACACACACACACACACACACACACACACACACACACACACACACACGTATGTATCTCATAGCATGAAGCTAAATCAAACCCTGAGGCAGGGAATCATTTTCTCTATGAAACAGGCAACCCATTCTCTTGCCTAGGCTAGACAGCACATGGAGCACCAAGATTAGTTTTGATGTCACAATTTAAGAGGGGTGCTGGCAACCAGAAATATTCTTAGAGGGTGTTGAGATAGCTGAAATGAAGGCCGAGGAAAGCAGGGCTGTGCAGCCCAGGTCTTGAAAGGTGTGCAATGTGAGCACTAGCTCTGGACCTATGGCATGGTCCATGGCTACGGAAACAAAGTCATCCGTGACCTGAAGGAGTAAGGTTGGATCAGTGGCTAGCATCAGGCACTGTGCTTACACTAGAGTCCAGACATGGATAGGACACTTCCTACTTTCATAAGGGGGAAGCTCCATGGGGGAAATTATTTGGATTCAATGGCAGCAATCAAGATATAATTAACTGCAGGGTACCTCTGCTTTAGGGAAGAGACTGGGTTCAATGACTTACTTTCATTCTGATTGTGCAGTTGCCAAAGGTGGCTCAACAACTCTACTGACTGTCCATAACTCATCCCATCCACTAACCACAGACACACACTGGGGTAAAAAAGACATCACTGACAGACTTAGCTTTATGTATCTGCCTCACGCAGGGCAGAGGTCAGAACTGACTGAAACCCACTGCTTAGGGATCTCCCATAGGCAATGTGGCCCAGCAGGAAGTCAGCACATCCCTCCGACCCCAGTCCTCTGAACACTGTACTCACCTTTAGGTGAGATACTCATCTCTGTCCTCTCTACCTCGAAGAGCTCTGGCAAGGTTCAAACGAGGCAGCAGGTATGAGAAGAGTTTTGCAAACTGAGAGGTGTTGCTACCTATGTGAGAGACTTCCTTGCCCTGATGTCAACTTGTCAACATCAGGAATTAACGAAAACCCCAAAACGGAGGGCACATATGTGAGGGATTTCTGCTTAATTTGAAGTGGCAAGATCTATTTCTAATTCAGATTTTTGAGGTAGAGAGACAGACCTTTAATCCAGATCTAATCTGGACCACACCTTCTGCTGGAAGCCTATATGAGGACATGGAAGAAGGAAGCTTTTGCCCTTTGCCTGCTTGCTCTCATCTTGCTAGCACATCCATTCCTTCACTGGCATTAGAGCCTACTTCTTCAGGATTCCAGCATATACTGAAGACCAGCTGAGACATCCAGCCTAGTGGACTGAGCAACTATTGGATTCTTGGACTTCCCATTCACAGGCAGCCATTGTTAGATTAGGTAGATCACAGCCTGTAAGTCATAATAGGTTTTCTGATTCCTGATAAGTTTCTCCACAGTAAGTCAGATCAAGTCCAGTTGAAAAAGTAACAAGTATACTAAGCAAAGCAACTCCTGGGCGGGTTCACCCATCTCAGAGAACAAAGCCAGAGAAGTCGAGCACCTGAGTTAAGGCAGAGAGATTGTATAGACTGTAGGCGAGGGGTGATAATGTGTCCACCACAAGCTGGGTTTGTGCCCAAGGATGGTCAAAAGCTGAGTGCTTAGGTGGGGACTTGAGCAGCTGGTGGCCTCAGGGGAGGAAGTTGCAATATTCACCAAGAATGTGGAACTGGGCTTTTTAATACCTTTCTTTTGTTGGGAGATTCTCTGAGGTTTGGAGAGGGGACAGAGGGAGGGAGGGAGGGAGGGAGGGAGGGAGGGAGGGAGGGAGGGAGGGA
>CABHPH010136155.1:0-14702 GCA_902168325.1 Peromyscus nudipes
AGCAGGGGTAACAATGCCAGAGAGAAAACTTTGGTATTCTAGTACTGACTGAATGGGTGATGGCAGCCCCAGCTGCTTGGGGACTGAGGCAGGAGGACTGCTTGAGCTCAGGAGCAGCCTTGGCAACATCTAATATAAATAAGCAACAGTAAAGATGATTCTCACCCATCGTTCCAGTGAGGCTTGAGATGTTTTTTTAACACCTCCATCACACCGTCAAACCACTGCCAGAAAGTGTAATTCCGTCCTGGCAAATTCTCCTGGTTGGAGACAACAATGGACAGGAAGAAAGCCGGAGTAAGCACTGGAATATCAGCTGCATGTATGACGACAATGTGCTGCAAAGACACGGGTCCCGTATTCTGTAGAAAGACCCTCCACACACAACCTGCTAAGGGTTGGCTTCTTCTGAACTAACGTTAAACCTAGATGTCACCCAGGAGGCAGGCAAGACTCAGTGGCCTTGGTGTATGTGAACCCACCCTGTCACATGGAGCAAGACAGCAAGGCAGGGAACAGGAATCTCCGGGACAAGGCCCAGCTAGCTGCTGGAAGCGTAAGGCTGAACTCTGAGGACCAACTGCCAGAGGACAGGACTGAGCTCTGAGGACCCAGCTGCCAGGGGGAGAAGACTGAACTCTGGGGACCCAGCTACCAGAAGAATAAAATTGAACTTTGAATTGGTTTATTGCCTTTGTTCAGGTTCTCTACAAAAATGTGCGAGAAAGAGATGGGGAGGGCAGATTTGGCTCTGACTTCCCAGACTATCAGGCCTCTGAAGAAACTGAAAAGCTTCAAATCCTAGCCAATGCTTATGGACAGGCCGCACGGGCTGCTTACAGACAAACATCTCCACTGTCAGAAGCATGCAAATGTCTCTGCCTGTTTGCTTTTTACCAATCGTCCTAAAGCTCCAAAGACAAGCCACAGAGGAAAGGGAGAAGCAAGGAATAAAAGCCACAGTCCTTGTACCAACCCCCAGGGGAGCCTGCTACACCTCCAGCTAGATTTGGCAGACTTGCCTCTGGCTATTTCTGACATGTGGCATGTGACAAACAGCATCAGTATCCCCTGGGAGATTCTGAGAAATGCACATTTTCCCAGGCCCACCTCGGACCTGCTATGAATCACAGCCTGCGCTTTAATAAGGTGCAGGGTGGCTTCGTAGATCTGACCTGAATGAGGCCACAAGAAGCCACAGAGAAGCTGACGTCACACACACATTCCCAGTAATTATCAGCCAAGCACAGTAACTAGGTTCTGTGGGAGGCAAGGGCTTTACCACAGTGGTGAAGCTAGGCCACTGAGGCCTGTTTCCCAACCTCTGGTGACCAGCAGCTGTGAGCCCAGAACCACTCAGAAGACTCAGGAGCCGTGAGCTCTCTGAATTACGGGTATCTGAAACTCTGGGGTGAGGACATACGGGGGAGAAGTTTAACTGAAGAGCCAAAGGTCTGACACAATCACAAATTTGACAGATGCCAGAGGAAATGTTTCCTTTGTCCATACCCCTTCTGGGAGGTAGAGGGTACCCCAGAACCTGAGCTGGCGTTCCACATCAGAGCAGCCAGAACAGAGCCGGGGAAGGCTGGCTGGTGTTTCCTTCATAAGAGAAGAAACGCATTAACTGCACGCAAGGTCCAGCTTCCTCACACCCTGGAAAGACGTGACTACATGAGACCCAACTAACTCTCCAGTGCTCCATCTACACAGATGTTCCTATGACTTTGGGTAGAGTTTATGAAAATATGAAGAACAGGGGCCCGGGGCGGGGGAACTCCAGCAGACAAACATCTGGAAAGACTGGAGTAAGAGCAACTGGCAGCCAGCCGCTCACCCGGTTGAACTGGGACCAGGACACCGACATGCTGTTGTAGTCCTCGAGGTGGCTGCTGCTGCTGTTGAACAGTTTCTGGGCCAGGAACACCAGGTTCTCCTTGGTCAGGCCGCGGTTGCTCTGCACTTCGGCCTTGAATTTCATGTTGAGCGCTTCACACAGCTGCGGCCAGAGCACCTTGTCAGGCACGGCAAACGGCACCCGGCCCTGAGAGGGAGAGAAGCCGGCACGTAAGAGAACAGCTGCATGATGGATTCTCTCAAGCTGCAAAAGAGAAGCAGCGATGGCTGGGAAGAGTTAGAAAGCTCTGTCTTGCCAAACCTGAGCGTATTCAGACTTTCACGGGGTGTCCAGTTCTGAGAGACACACAAGGTTCTACTTTGTGGTCCTCATATACAACACAGCTAGGGGGCCACCTCGTGCTCGGTGTGCTGGCTTGGGAGCTGCTGACCATGCAGTCTGACTCTGGTTCTAATAAATGTAGTCAGAACAAAGTATCGCCATGCTGAGGCTCGTGGGCTAGATTCACTGAAAGTTTAGGTATTGAAAACATTGCCGGGGTGGTGGAACATGCCTGTGATCTCAGCACCCGGGAGGGTCAGGAGCTCAAGGTCATTTTCTGCTACATAGAGTTTGAGGTCAGCCTGGGTTACACGAGATCCCATACAGAGAGAGAAAGAGAGAGAGAGAGAGAGAGAGAGAGAGAGAGAGAAGCAAAACGACAAGGCTGGCTTTCTAAGTGAGCACACAGAGAATGGGCACACACATGTGTGGTCACAAGTGTAACACTTCCAAGTGAGCACACAGAGAGAATGGACACACACACATGTCTGGCCACAAGTGTAACACTTGCCCTTGACACCTGCCAAGAACTCTAGCTCAAAGTGAAGCAACTTGGCATGGAAGAGTAGAAATTTTCTAGTTGGCAGTTTTATTGATAAATAGGTTAGTGTATGAACTTTTAATAAATTGCTTCTCATTCCAGCCAGCTGGCTGGTCAATGGGTTACAAAGGTGCAATTAGGCTGGAGGAATGTGGTCTGGGGCTCAGCTCACACAGTACGAGACTGTAGTGGCATGTTTCTAAACAGCCAGAAGAGGGGACTTTCTTTCCCTTCCTCCCTTCTCCCTTCCCCCTCCCCTTTCTGTGGGAGTGGGTGGGGGGGTGCACATATGTGGAGGCCAAAGGTCAGCCTCAAGTGTCATTCCTCATGAGCTTTCTATTTTTTTTTTATCTTTTAATTTATTACTGGGGCTGGAGAGATAGCTCAAGTGATTAAGAGCACTGGCTGTTCTTGCAGAGGACCTGGGTTTGATTCCCGGCACCCACATGGCAGCTCACAATCATCTGTAACTCTAGTTCCTGGGGATCTGGTGCCCTCTTCTGGCCTCCACGGCACAACATGGTACACATATGTATATGCAGGCAAAACACTCACTCATACATATAAAATAAAATATAAAAACTCAGGTCTCCATACTTTCATGGCAAGCATTTTACTAAGCCATCTCCCAGTCCCCCTTTTTAGTTTATTTGAGACAGGGTCTCATGCAGCCCAATCTGGTCTTGAACTTGATATTAATATATAGCTAAGGATGACCTTGAACTTCTGATCCTTCTGACTCTAGCTCCTAAGTGCTAGGATTACAAGAGTGAGTTGCCATGCCTGGTCAGCGGACTGTCAATGTTCTTTTTTTTTTTTCTTTTTAAAAAGATATTTATTTTATTTTTAGTTGTGTGTCTCTGTGTGTGTTTGTACACGTACGTGTGTGTAGGTGACCATGGAGGCCAAAAGAGGGTTTCAGAGTCTCCAAAGGTGGAGCTGAAGGCAGTTGTGAGCCACCTGACTGAACTCTGGTATCTGCCTGTGAGCCGTCTCTCCAGCCCCTCAATGTTCTTAGCACATGAAAATGATGTATGTTCAGGAGATGGATATGCCAGTTACCCTGATCTGATTATTACACAATGTATCTGTAATTAAAATGTAACAGTGTATGCCATAAATATGTACAGTCTTAATGTGTCAGTTAAACATTAGAAAGAAATCCTTCTCCTTCTTTTCCTTTTTCTCCTTTTGAGGAGAGGGTCTTGCTATGCATCCCAGGCTGGCTTCCCAGGTGCTGAGTGCAAGGATGTACCACTGCCTGGCAAAGTCTTCACTTTCTTCTACGGATGCTAAATATTCTGCAACAGAGAAGACCAGCATTTGCCGAGCCCCGAAGATGGGCATCTATCGATCAGCCTCCCGTCCTTAGCTATGACAAACAAGGCCATATTGTACTTGTTACATAACATATACACAGTATTTGTGCAGAATAAAATCCCAATAGAACATGCATATTTTATTGTATGTAGGTGTCCCTATGTGTGCATGCACATTTATGTGGAGGCCAGAGGTAGACGTACAGTGTCTTCCTTATTTCTCTCACTGAGTCTGGAGCTCAGTGAGACGGTGAGACATCTGGCCAGTGAGCCACAGAGATCCTCATGTCCCTGCCTGCCCAGAGCTGAGATTACAATCAGGGGCAGCCACACTGGATTTTCACACGGGTTCTAGGGAATATGAACTTAGGTTTTCATGCTTGTGAAACAAGCACTTTACTGACTGAGCCATTCCTCAAATCCCTGTATTTATTTATTAATTTTTTTTGAGACAGGGTCTCATTATGTAACCCCCGAATTGCCTGGGACTCATTATGTAGACCAGGCTGGCCTCTGCTTTCCAAGTGCTGAGCTGAGACTAAAGGTGTACCACCATGGTAAGCTTTCTGCATTTACGTTTAAATAGCTAGCATTTAGCCAGGTGGCGGTGGTGCACACCTTTAATCCCAGCACTCGGGAGGCAGAGCCAGGAGGATCTCTGTGAGTTCAAGTCCAGCCTGGTCTACAGAGTGAGATCCAGGACAGGAACCAAAACTACACAGAGAAACCCTGTTTCGAAAAGAAAAAAAAAAAAAGCTAGCATTTAAGATACCCTAGCATTAGTTTAAATAAAAATGGGAAAACTCATATTATTTGGGCAAGATGTCCTACTGATCACACACTGCAGGGCACGTCAGGGTTACGGAGAGCTCCGTGGACAGCAGGGCAGAAATGAAGCAATTCAATCCAGAAGGTTTATGAAGGCAGAGTGTGCAGCGGCCTTTTTCAAGAGTCTAAACTCCGGGTTTGCAGCACACACAGGGAAGAATCTCATAAAAACCCTGCCTTTGCAATAAAGTGTGGCTGTCTAAAGACGACAGCTGGAGAGCCAAAGGATCTTGCGTTACGCACTGGAGAAGGACAAACTCTGACGTGCTGGATAACAGTGGTCCTTTTATCTTAAGTTCTTCTGGAGATAGGCAATACCGATCTCTGCTCATTGGAATGTTTTGAAAATGTTCATCATGGGCTAGGGATATAGCTCAATTGGTAGAGTGCTTGCCTAGCACACACAGGGCTCAGGGTTCTATTCCCAGTACTTCATAAAAAATGGGTGTGGTTGGTGAATGCCTGCCACGCCAGGACAGGGGGAGGCCAGAAGGTCAGGGGTTCTTTGCTGCACAGTGAATTCAACACCAGCCTGGGATGCCACATGAGAAAAAAGAAAGGGGGGTGGAGGGGGAGAGAGAGAGAGAAGAGGAGAGGGAGAGAGGCAGGAATGCAGGGAGAGAGGGAAGAAAGAGAGAGAGCGAGAGAGAGCACACACAAATGCTTGTTAGTATGCAAGTATAATTCTGTGTTTTGGGGGTGCTTAAGTCCACAACGTATTTGTTCCTCAGACAAGCACGTCATTCTTCGTGAGACCGGGGATGACTCAGAATATGAGACCTGGGAAGAGCGTTGAATGTCATCCTCATTTACTGGCAAACGACTGAGGCTAGTTCTTAGCTAAAGTAAACTCTAGAAAAGGCCTAGCCCCCCTCCCCGCACCAGACCATCCAGGGTTGCTCTGAGGATTCAGGTATTTACAGAGCATCTCCTGTGTTACTGAGCTTAGCCTCGGGATGGCGCCATGGAGCACCATGTTACCTGTGCTGCAGGTACCAAATGGAAACTCCTTTGAGTCTCTCTAGGCCAAATGAACTTCCCATGCCACCACGGGAGGAGGCTGGACATCAAACCCTTCCTCTTTCCACACTTTCTATTCTGTCTCCCAAGGAAAATGGCAACCCGCGCCCACCCCTCACTCCCCCTCCCACAGATGGAGAGAGAGAACCAGTCTTGAGATCTGAAGACCCTCAGACCGAGGAATCCACTCACAGGCTCTGCAAAGGCATTGTCCCAGAGGACAGTGGCTGTCGCATTGTTGTCCTGGCTGCCGTGAACGATCACCACCACGGGGAGCGACAAGGTCTGGAACAGAGAGGGATCGAGCGCGTGGGACACTTTCGTCCCCTTCTGTCTGGCTTCATTCAAGTTTCAGAGCTATACCTGAAGAACTGGAATAGTGCTGGAGACAGCTGGGACCTAAGCTTCAAAGGCTAAGATATTTAATAAGATATTTAATCGATCCACCTATCTCTCTAATTCTCTAACTAACTAGCTAGCTAACTAATTTTTTCCTTTTTGGGAAAAGATCCCACCTTGTACCCTAGGCTGACCTTCTTCAAATCACTGTACAGCCCAGGCTGGCTTTAACTTAAAAAAAAAATTTTTTTTTTGAGACAAGAATTCATGTAGCATGCACTAACCTCAAGCTCCCTATGAAGTGGAGGCTGGCCTTGAACTCCTCTTCTCCTGCCTTTCCTTCTGACTCTTCAAGTGCTAGGATCACAAGCTAAACAGCTGCCACGCTCAGCTTTGATTTCAAACTCTATTTGTTGTTGTTTTTTAGTTTTTCGAGACAGGGTTTCTCTGTGTAGCCCTGGCTGTCCTAGAACTCGCTCTGTAGACCAGACTGGCCTTGAACTCACAGAGATCCGTCTGCCTCTGCCACTACCCAGCTTGCTTTCAAACTCTAGATTCCTGCCTTAGACTTCCAAAGGCTATGAGTACAAGTATGCACCACAGTCCCTCGCTGGATTATAGGTGACGTTCGTTAAATATTCTGAAGAACGAGACAGCTTTCTCACGAGCACATGAAGGGCAGGAGAGAAAACAGAAGAGGATAAGGAGATGCTTATATACACTTGTAATCCCAGCTTTGGACACTGAGAAAGGGCTTCAAACTCAAGGCTAGCCTGGGCTACAGCGTACGTTTTAGGCTAGTCTGAGCTACACAGTAAGACCATATTTCAAAAAGCAAACAAACAAAAACCCCAACCCACTAAACAAGCAAATATAAAACCACAAAACCACAAAAACTCCAACTCCAATCTATTCTTAAATTCACACTGAGTGGTCCCCCATGATTCAGCTTCACATCTTCCTAGCTATTTCAGTTTGTTATTGTTTGAGCCTAAAGTGGATTTGAGAAAATAATAGCTCTAAGGATAAGGGTCTCTCCATTTCCCACTTATCATCAATACAAAAGAAGATACTATGTGGTCATAATTCTTTTGGCATATAAACAGCATGCAAAGATACTGTATATATACTTCACAAACACACACTGAACACTACATATATACTGTATGCATATATACTGCACATATACACCACACAAACACTGCACACACATACCGCACACTATTACACACCGCATATATAAATACATCTGACATACACTGTACATATGGTACACATACTGTATACCCACTCTGTAAATATGCATGCACACTGTGGACATACACTATAGGAAAACAGTGTATACAACTACACTCACACACACTCTACACACTATACATTGTATATACGCACACTGCAGTATATACTGTGTATATACTGTATATACTATATACACATGTACAATATACACATGTTGTACATATATTGTATATATACACTGTATATACACATTGCATACATACTGTATACATATTATATAAACATGCACACGATATACATACTGCGCACACACTATATACATTTTATACACACTGTATATACCCCACACACATATGGTCTACATGCTATACATATGCATGCATATCATGTACACATGCTGCATGCAGTGGATACATACTGTACACACACACATATACAGGCCGACAGAGAGAGGACTGTACCTTGACTTGAAAGACCAGCTCATTCCCACCGACACTGAACTGTGAGTCAAACAGGATTGTGAACTTCTCTTCTGTCACTGACTCCGCACCGCGGCGATCAGACCTCTTGATTCGTTTTAGGGACTGCAAAGGAGAAGCAGGAGATGAAGAGGCCTAAGAGACCGAGGGAGAGTCCACTGTGCCTCTCTCAAGTCCTCACCATGTTTCTGAAGTGGGCGCTGAGGGTGCCGGTGGCCTGGTGATACTCCATGACACAGCAGTTGTTCAGGATCTCGCCGCTGTAATCACTGCAAATTAGACAGAAAAGAAGCTGCGGACGCCATAGGTACCCAGAGCAAGCTGGGGCTGGGAAACAAAGGGGGCTGTTAGGAGCAGCTGCCACCCAAGGGAGCCTGGCTATCGACATGGCACAGAGGTGACCTTGAGCAACATGTCCCTACCTAATGAAATGACACCACACACACACACACACCCTCGATATTCATTTTCGGAAGAACAGAGGGAAAACAGGGATCAGACATTAAGGGAGAGTTTTTATCTTCCCTCCCAGGGGCCGAGGAGAGTGCCGAAGAGGGGACACAGAAGCACACTCACTTGCGGGTGTTCTCGTTCTTGAGCAGGGACTTGGCCTGCTGCTCACTGATGATGGTGGCCTTCACCTGCGGCGGGTTCATGTGCACATTCAGCTTCCCACCCACCAGCAGGCGCACGGTGGCTGCGAACTTGGTCTGGGTCTTCAGGACCTGGGGAGGTTGCTTCTCGATGATGAACGTGCTGCAGGGGCACAAGTGACCAGACAGTTGACCAGGTGCTGGCTCGGGGGAGAGAGCTGGGAGGCCAGCTGGGAGGGGAGGACCTGCCTGTGGGGCCTACTAGGAGAAGGCAGACAGGCAGAGGAGGAGGGGCCTGGACTCTGTTCCCAGGGAGGGCATGGGGGGTTGGAGACAGGTGTGAGGGAGGCTGGACACCACGGTGCTTCCTGCAGTGTCCCCAACACACACTGGGCCAGGACAGCCACAGCAGCAGAGCCACTGGAGCCACAGTGGGTGGGGGAGGGTGGAACAGGACTGAGGCCGAGCTCTGGGTTTGGACAGCTCCTGGGCCTCAACATGCCCACCCCCAGGAACTGCCATGACTCTCTGAGCGTGGCCGGAAGGCAGCAGTCACCTGGTGACCAGGGCTGAGATGATGTCTGTGATGGTGGCATTGACCTCGGCTAGCATCTCCTCCACGGGGCCTGGGATGGGCAGCTGCTGGCAGAGGTGCTCGGCCCTGCGGATCTGCTGCCGGTTCTGCCAGATGATCTCGGCCAGCTTCTCACACCTGCAAGGAGCCCAGGGCCCTCAGAGGGACAGTGGCTTCTGTTCCAGCACAGGCCAGGGGAAGAGGCCACATGACACTTCCTCCCAACAAAGCCACACCCCCACCCAAGGTGCTGGCACTGGCCACTGCTACCCTGCACAGGCACAGAGTAGAGTCCCATTTTCCAAAAGCAGAGGACAGACAGGGTGGCCCCAACTTGGAACCAACCAGCTCAAGAGTAGCCTGTCTATTCCAAGGCACCACTATCCCTTGGGGGAGGTGGCACGGGACTGAGGAGCCAAGTCCCATCAGGAGCCAAGACACTGATAAGTGAGAACTGTCACAGACAGTGGGAATCTGCTGCTCAGGCCAACACAGGGACAGAAGAGGCAGCTGGCGCCACTGCCCAAGCCCTTGCCCACCCTGCCCACCTCTCGCCCTCACCAGGACTGCAGCACGTCCAGGCTGCCCTCGGGGGGACCCCCGTTCCCGGCCAGCTGCTGCCGCCGCTTCCACTGGATCAGCTCATCGTCCAGGATGATGGTCTGTTGTTTCCGAAGCAGCTGCAGGGTTTTCTGGTGCTTTTCAGCCAGCTCCTGCGGGAGGGCACAGCAGCCTCCTGGGTCCCGGGGAACAGCCCACGGGCCCTGGCCTAGGATCCAGGGCTTGGCCCTACCCTCTCCACCTGCTCCACCTCACATGCACCCCAGCAAAGAGGGGGCCTGTTCTCATCTTGGCTCCGTCCCCGGTCTGGTGCCCCGACTCTCAGGTGACAGAGTGCCCTCCCGGGGCAGAGGGACACAGGACCCACTGACCACACGGTACTGCTGCAGTGTCTGTGCCTCCCGCTGCAGCCAGGCCTCCAGGGACACTTGCTTCTGCTGGAGGGCTGTCTCCCGGCTCATGCGCTCCTGGGGGTTCAGCTGGGCCAGCTGGGCAAACTGAGCTGGAGGAGGGGACAGGACACCCACCACCATCATCTCTTGTGTCCAGTGGGAAGTCTGGAGGATCTCCCACGCTCAGGGTCACACACCCCATTGATAGCAAGTCAGGGTTCCAATTAACCAGGAGTGTCTCATGATGAAGGGGCTCTCTCAGAGACAGTCTCTAGTCTCTGATCGGGGGTCTCCTGATGTAGCCTCTCTTGGGGCTGGGAACAGGTGCTTGATAGGGAAGCAAGTTGTTGGTAGTGCCTGCCTCCCGTTCACCACACAGAGGGCATCCTACAGGGCATCAGGGTTGACGTTAAGACTGTGTGTACAAGTAGCCCTGTGGTTTACCAGCTGGGTGAACTCGGGCCAATTTTTTTTTTCTTTCCTGTGCCTCAGTCTCCCATCTACACAGGGAGAACCCGGCAACAGCTCAAGGGGCTGCTGTGGAGACTAATGCTCCCATGCCTCTTTTTATGTATGCTGGGGATCAAACCCAGGACTTAGTGAATGCTAGGTGAGCACTCTCCCAACTGAGCCACATCCTCACCTTTCAACACATATGGACAGACCCTGAGACACAAGCAGGACACAGAGTCACGTGAGGAGGATTTGTCCTCAGCAGCTGTGCTCCATCCATGTCCAGGCTTGAACTACCTGTCTGTGACCACTGCGTGCCCCTTCCTTGTTCTTCCCACCACATCCAGAAAAAGACCGAGTGTCGGCATTATCGTTCCCTCCAGTGATCCTTGAGCAGCCCAGCATCCTTACAGAGGTCTTGCCAAGAATTTGTGCACACTGGCAGGTCTCATTGAAGTTCGGGGCTGGCCTCTGAGAACATGTCACACTGACCTGGTCCTTGCCCCAGGGACACACAAGCTGGGACAGACAAAAGCAACATGAGCCAGCCAGGACAAGTCCACAACTATAATTTATGCTGGCCTGAGGGTACAGAACTAAAAGACACGGATCTTTCTCAATGATTTACGATCTGGGAAGCCTGGAAGTCAGGAAATAAAGGCAAAACAGTGATGTGCTGTGGTCTAGACACATGCCCTCAGAAGACTCAGGCTATGTGCCTGGCGGCGTGGGGACAAAAGTCTTCTGAGGTTCTTACTTTCCAAAATTGTTCTTAGATTTATTTTATGTGTATGGATATTGTGTCTACATAAATGTCTGTGTTCCATGTGCATGCCTGGTGCCCACAGAGGTCAGAAGAGGGTACTGGATCCCTTGGAAATGGAATTACAGACAGTTTTGAGCCACCAAGTGGATTCTGGGAATCAAACCCAGGTCCTCTGCAAGAGCAGCCAGTGCTGTTAACCACCTGAGCCATCACTCCAGCCCCCTCTGAGAGTCTGCCACATACGTGCAGGCATGGAGAGGAAAGTGTTAATGTAGTGTCAAGAGGGAGTGCTGGTGACGCTCCATAACCCTTACGAGGCTTCTCAGTTTCTGTGTGTCCCAGAACAAAGGCTAGAGGACACTGTCCGTCAGGCACACAGGGGCACAGGAAGGCCCTTCTGAAGAACCGCATACAACACTAAATGGTGGGAACCACAAACAGAACCCCTTCAGTGCTGGGAGGGAAGCCAGGGCCCCACACATGCTATGCAAGCACTCTACCACTGAGCTACACCCTGAACCCCTAAATAGGGTGCACACCCATTGATCACTTCAGCAAGGCTGCATTTATAAATGCTTATCCTATACAATGTATTATGCCCTGTGTGTGCTATTTATTAAACTATGAATGCCTTCTCAAAAGGAAACCTCTTCTAGTACAGGAAGCCTGAGTGAGGCCCCCACATCTCCCTGTCAGGTGCCATGTGCTCTCCCTCCACTAGCCTCACCCTTCCAGTTCCTTCTTTAGTGTGAACGGTCCCATTTCACTCAGACACAGGCGAGGATCAGAACGGAACTGGGTTCTCTTCTGCTTCCTCGGAGCGGCTCCTGCACCTCACTCCCATGCCCAGAGCATCCTGGACCATGATGCGGGTCTCACCTTGGATGCGCAGGCTCTCCTGATACTGGATGATGAAGTACTCCTGGGTCTGCTGCAGTTTCTTCAGCTCGTTCTCCGTGTCCTGTGTGATCAGGCGCAGCTCCTCAAACGTCTGGTTGATCTGAAGGTGCTTCTGGGACATGGCGTCAGCAAGACTTCCAGCTGGAGAGCTCCCCTGGGGACAGAAGAGGAGATTCAGGGTGGGTGGAAGCCTTCAGTCTTACTCCTTAGGTAAAGCTAAGATCCCAAAAGTTAAATTGGAGGTCAGGAGAAATCACAAATGCCACGTGTGAGAATTGGGATAGAACGAACTGAAAGTGTGGAGAGAGGTGACCTGTGGGATTCTTTCACGGTAAAAACTCCGGCTTCAGCTCTGGCCTCCACCAGAGTATCCCACACAGAATGCACGTGACTCCTTGAGAGACTAGACCACCACACATCCCAGGGTCACCCGGGTCTTCCTACTGATTATTATGACCCCCGCTTCCATATTCATTCATTGACCCGATGTCATGACTGTGGCTAAGTTGGGGCACACTGGAAGTACATGGTCTGTGTCGATTTCAGGGCCTTCTGGTGATAAAGCCATTGGCTTCCACCATGGATGAAGCCACACCTCTCAAAGGTATCCTGAAGCCCTCAGATGGAGCTATGGGGGTGCACACACAAGGCCTTTGTGGATCTGGCTGTTGAAGTGACTAGGTTTGACCCACCCCTTCAGCAGCTGGCCCAGAGGGCATGAAGAAATTTCTCCTAAGGAATCTCACCTGAATGTGAGCATGCTTCAACACAAAAATGATTTGCTTGGGGTTCAATTATTTTGCACATGTTCACCTTGCTTTACAGCTGTATCCTTACTGAAGTTATAAACCTAAGCTCAGCTCCCTAAAGAAACACTAGTGCATATCGGGTCACCTCACAAAGTGGGGTCCAAAGGGGAACGGATCAAGAAGGGCTCCCCAGCTCCTACACCTGTGGGCACTCACATTGTTGGCCTCCCGGACCAGCCTCTGTTCATTGTACAGAATGTGCCGGATGCAGCGGACCAGCTCCATGGGGCAGCGGTCATAGGTGTTCTGAAAGAGGACAATGGCAGACATCACTTTGTTCCGCTCTGCTATGGGTTAACCCGACTCAGGACACGGAGCACTCAAGATGGAGATGTGGTCATGGTGGAGTCATGAGTTCCTCCCGTATGGGCAGGAGTGAGAAAAGGACATCATGGAAAGTGCAATTACAGTAAAAAGGTAAGGCTGTTTTTGTGTTCTGAATCTTAATGCCTAAAGCACTAAAGCAACATTCTTGGAAATGGGCAAGTTTTTAAAGGCCACAGGACACTGAAATTTCCTGTCAGTTATAATCAGAATTACTACTACAGTGAGGGAAAGATGGGTACCTTCTTTCTCTGGATGGGGGATCCCAGGAGGACACAACATCAGTTATTTAGAGTTTGAGACCAGCTTAGACGACATGGTGAGACCCTAGCTCATACTGCTCTTACAGAAAACCAGAGTTCAATTCCCAGCACCCATGTCAGGTGGCTCACAATCACCTGTAACTCCAACTCCAGAAGACCTGACGCCCTCTTCTGGCCTCTGAGGGCACCTGCACACATATGTGTACACACACACACACACACACACACACACACACACACACACACACAAATTCAAAAATATTTAAAGTAAGGAAAGGAGATAAGTGATTATTTTAAAATGTTAATGTCAAAGCCAAAATAAGGTTGTGATATGCTTTTAGGTTGAAAAACAGTAAAAGGTGGGCAGAATGGCTGGGATAAGAGGGTTGCTTCAAGTTTAAGACTAGCATGGGCTATGATGGGAGGCCCTATCTCAAAAACAAACAAAGAAGTCACAAAATTGAAACCAAACCAAATAAAACATTAAAGATATATAACAACTAGATATAATATGTGAACCTGGACTGGAGAGTGGAAAATACCTAAAGGACATTCCTGAGTCAGCTGGCAAAATGGATATAGAGACAGAATATTAAGTAGAAATATGTGTGGATGGTAAACACACTAAAGTTGATAACTGCATTGTGGCTGTCAGAAACATACACACTGAAATACTCAGGGGAGGGATATAACACATGCAACTTACTCTCAACCTAAAATAGTCAGTCTGTGGGGGAGAGGAACGTGAGAGAGAGATTGTAAAGCAAATGTTGGTAACAGGTGCACCTGAGCATATGCAGGGTGCATAACTCTGGACTGTTACTGCAACTTTCTGTAGATTCAAAATTATTTTCAAATAAGAAGTTAAGGGAAGGAGTAAGAGTCATGGCTGGGAGCGGTGCACACCTGTAGCCCTCATGGCTGGGAGCGGTGCACACCTGTAACCCTCATGGCTGGGAGTGGTGCACACCTGTAGCCCTCATGGCTGGGAGTGGTGCACACCTGTAGCCCACACTGGGGTTGGAGTGGTGCACACCTGTAACCCACACTGAGGTTGGAGCGGTGCACACCTGTAACCCACACTGAGGTTGGAGTGGTGCACACCTGTAGCCCACACTGAGGT
>CABHPH010136155.1:14712-27563 GCA_902168325.1 Peromyscus nudipes
GTGCACACCTGTAGCCCACACTGAGGTTGGAGTGGTGCACACCTGTAACCCACACTGAGGTTGGAGTGGTGCACACCTGTAGCCCACACTGAGGTTGGAGTGGTGCACATCTGTAGCCCACACTGAGGTTGGAGCGGGGTTGATGCAGGAAGGATTCCAGTTTGTGGCCAACCTGAGCTAAACAGTGAGGCTTTTTTCCTTTTTAAAAAGTATTTTATTTTCTACTTTTACTTATGTATATCTGTATGTCACATGTGGGTGGGTGCATGACCTTCTGTAGAGGTCAGAAGAGGGTAAACAAGTTCCTGGAGCTGGAGCTGCAGGTAATTGTGAGTCCCCTGACGTGAGTGCTGAGAACTGAACTCAGGTCTTCTGGAAGAGCCGTGAGATGACTGGTTTTGTGTCAACATGGCACTTACTAGTTGGAGTCATCAAAGAGGAGGGAACCTCAATTTAGAAAATGCCTCCATAGGCTTGGGTTGCAGGCAAGCCTGTAGGGCATTTTTTAAATCAGTGATTGATGGCTGAGGGCCCAGCCCATGGTGGGTGGGGCCACCTTGGCTGGTGGTCTTGGGAGCTATAAGAAAGCAGGCTGAGCAAGCCACAGGGAGCAAGCCAGTGAGCAGCACCCTCCATGGCCTCCGCATCAGCTCCTGCCTCCAGGTTCCTGCCCTGCTTGGGTTCCTGTCCTGACTTTCTCCAATGACGAACAGTGATGTGGAAGTGTAAGCCAAATAAACCCTTTCCCCCCCAAGTTGTTTTTGCTCATGGTGTTTCGTCACAGCGATAATAACCCTAAGTCAGGCAGGAAGCACTCCTCACCACAGAACCAACTCTCTAGCCCCACAGTGAGACTCCTGTCTCAGAAGGTAACAGCCATGACCACAAAACCAATCAGAACCATAGGCAGGGAACACATAACTCTACAGTGCGGGGTGGAAGATTGGAACACACGTGTCCACAGAAGATGAAAGGAAGGGAGATGTCCTCGAAGGGACAGGGCCTAAGTGTGGTCACAGCATTCACACCCACCTGGAGCTGCGTGGCATAGTGCCCCAGCTTGATCTTCAGCAAAAACCCATCTTCCCCCACCTGGTGCTCTGCCTTCTTCTGCAGCTCCTGCACCAGGCCCTCCAGGAGCTGGGTGGCCTTAATGTTCTCCTGTGGATTATCAAGATCTATTGAGTCCCTAGGGGAAAAAAATTACACAATCTGTATACATACATGCACAGGAGCCTGTACACATGCAGTCTCTACATACTACATTGGTTTTGTGGGCTTTTCTCTTCTCTTCTTTTCTTTTCTTTTCTTTTTTTTTTTTTTTTGAGACAGAGTTCTAACATTAAACCACAGACTGGCCAGGAACTCAAAATTGTCCTACCTCAACCTCCCGAGTGCTGGGACTATAGGTGTGAGCCATCATGTGAGCCTGAAACATGATTTCTTCTTAATATTCATGTGTGTTAAGAAACATCCCAGTAGCTGGGCAGTGGTGGCGCATGTCTGTAATCCCAGCACTTGGGAGGCAGAGCCAGGCGGATCTCTGTGAGTTTGAGGTCAGCCGGGTCTACAGAGCGAGATCCAGGACAGCCAGAGCTGTTATACAGAAAAACTTTTTCTCAAAAAACAAAACAAAACTAAACTAAAATAGAAAAGAAACACCCAGTACCCATTAACTAAATGTCTACATTGCTCTGTTCTAATTACCATAGCTGAACCGTACATTTCTTCCTTTAAATAAAAAAATTACAGCCCCCCCTTCTCCTTCCCTTTACCGACCGATTCTGCTATTAACCCACTTGCCTTCTACGAACGAAGTGGAAAGGTTTCTTTATGCACTCTGAAGGGAATAAGGGGTCTGCTAACTTCCGGTTTACAGTCCCAGCTCCAGGGTGTAAGGGGCACAAGGTCAAGACCATCCTGCACGTCCTTTCCAGCCTCGACTGGTTCCAGGCTCCTAATCACTGCCCTTTGTAAGGAACCCTGGAAAGGAGGCATCAAGGCAAAAGCGCCTACAAGTATTCACAGCCAGGAGAAATCTCTGTCATCGCTGCACACGTGGGGCTTGGAAGCAAGGCTAGCTGCTCGAGCACAGGCGAGAAGCCAGTCCACGGGGCCTCCTGTCATTCAGAGCTAGTCAATGGTGACAGGGGTTGGGTCCACTTCTTATCCTTTTTTTTTTTTTTTTTTTTGTCCTTTTAAAATTTTTGTCTACAAGTTAGGCAACACTTGCTACTGGGCAATACTTAAGTGACTTAGCACACTGAGAAACCAAACAGCTGTCCCGCTGAAATAATATCTAATTACTGCTGACCAGGTCCAGAGCCAGGGAAGAAAGCCAGTGGTAGCTAAAAGACGGCCACCCGCAAATCCCTGCAGTTAATGAGCGCCTGGTGGCAGACAGAGCTGTGCACGGGTGCACTAATGCCCTGAGACTGTCATCAGAGAGCACCCGACCTGTGTCTGGAGGAGGCAGGGACCAAAGCCAAGTGTTAGATGTGTATGCTCTACATATTGAATAAAATACGTAGTAAAGGAAAGTCTAGAAGGACTGAAGGACAGCCTTGCACCTCTGTTCTGGCTGGGAGCCCTGGATCCAGTCTCTGAGCAGAACTCAGCTGTGACTGACAACAAGAGACTTCATGACAGCTTCACTATGAAGAGCTGGAGACTCTTCATTGATATCTTCCTTTCCTTTCCTTTCCTTTTTTTTTTTTTTTCTGAGTTTCTCTGTGTAACCCTGGCTGTCTTGGAACTCGCTCTGTAGACCAGGCTGGCCTTGAACTCACAGAGATCCGCCTGCCTCTGCCTCCTGAGTGCTGGAACTAAGGCATGCGCTACCACCACCTGGCCCATATTTTTATTTTCTTATGAAAAACAAAATGATCTAAAATCCAAGTTTTCCTTAATATCAATGCAAATCTTTCAAAGCTTATTCGGTAAGAAGACTACCCGGGAGACCTGCTAGATGAGAACCTATTCGCCTAGGACTGCCACGAATTCCTGGGCTGGAGTAATTCTCCTGCCTCAGTCTCCTGAGTATCTGGAATTATAGACATGCACCATTGTGCTCAAGTAAATGAAAGCCTTGTTTTGTTTTCTTGTGGTGTTGGGCCAGGTCCTTGTGTTTGCTGGACAAATGCTCTACCATTGACCTACATCCCAACTCCAGTCTCTAAATGAGATTTTAAATAAACAGAAACTTCCTACTAATGTTTTCCTAAATCCTCCAAATCATTAAAACAGAAAAAAACGAAAAGGAAAAACACTAGCCCGGGTGTGTTTGATGTTCTCATATTTAGCCAGGTTTTCCCCCCCTCTTAATTACATGAAGCTTGGATTTTTTTTTTAATTGCCTAGAAAATTGCCTTCCTTCAGCACTCCGCTTCTGAACAGAACCCTGCTAACAAGCTGTTGCAATTACTCTAAGGCAGTATCCCCGGTGGGTATGAACAGTCTTCTCTCAACAGCACCAGGGCTGGCGTCTTCTGGGAGTAGTCAAAGAGAAGCCTACCACCCTGGTGAAAGCCCGGCTAGTCTGACCGACATGTCAGACTGACTGACAGACGGGGACCAACCAGCAAGCTCCCTGGCCTGAGCACTGCTGGGCAGAGCTGGCTGCTGGTGTTCAGTGTTGTCGCCGAGGGCATTGCAGGGCTGAGGGGCAGCTCAGTGGTGGACAGCTTGTCTTGTGTGTGGGGAGCTTTGCTCCAGCCCTGCAGAGCCGGAAGCGCTGTGACTGGACTGTGGGACACCTACCTAACGATCTTAAAACGCAAGCGTGTCATTCATAATTTGAGAAGTAAAGATAAAAATGTGGCTAAGTCAACAATGAAACACAATCATTGTTAGTATTTTAAAAAAAAACTGTGTGTGTGTGTGTGTGTGTGAGAGAGAGAGAGAGAGAGAGAGAGAGAGACAGACAGACAGACAGACAGAGAACATGCATGCCACAGAATAATACGGAGGTCAGAGAACAACTTTCAGGGGTCAGTTTTCTTCTGCCACATGGGTTCTGAGGATGAAATTCAGGACATCAGGCTTGGTGGGCAAGTTCCTTTACTCACTGAGCCATCTTGCCCCATTGTTAATATTTTAGAATATTTTTGTCTGTATATGTACATATAAATTAAAAACATGAATGTTTCAAGCCAGGTGCAGTGGCATACGCCTTTAATCCCAGCATTCAGGAGGCAGAGGCAGGTGGATCTCTGTGAGTTCGAATCAGAGCCTGCTCTATATAGTAAGTCCCAGGACAGCCAGAGCTACATAGTGAGACCCTGTCTCAGAAAAACAAAGAGCCATGAATGTTTTGATTGTTAAATTAATATATTAAATATCTGGTTTGTGAGATATAAATTTCAGCTTGTGGGAAGCACAGGCAGGCTGATCTTGAGTCTAAGACTAGCTGGTCTACACAATAAATATAATGAATTCAGGCCACCCAGAACTACACAGTGAAAACTTACCTTGAATAAAAAGCCAGGCATGGTGTACATCTTTAGTCCCAGCACTCAGGATGTAGAGGCAGATGGATCTCTGAGAGTTCAGGGCCAGCCTGGTCTACATAATGAGTTCCAAGACAGCCGGGGTTCCAAAGAGGGACCTTGTCTCTACTCCTCTGCCCCACCCCACAAAAAAAGCAAGTTCAGGGGCTGGAGAGATGACTGTGTGCTTAAGGGGGCTTCTCGCTTTTCCAGAGGACCTGAGTTCAGATCCCAGCACCCACACTGGGTGGCTCACAATCACCTGTAACTCCAGGTCATCTGAGATCTGACTCTGTCTTCTGGCCTCTACAGGTACCTGCCCTCAAGTGTACATACCCACATATAAACATATACACATAATTAAAAAACAACAGAAATTAAAATTCCAAGAGTTATTTTATCTTCCTAAACCTAAAAGAAGGCTAAACACCCTTTCCTGAATTACATAAACAGTTTCCAAACAGCTTTTTTTGGAGACGGGCTATACAGTGCCTGCATCTGGTGAAGAGCCTAAGGACTGAAGCCAGAGCCTCATGCATGCACCCGACTACTGAGCTACACACCCAACCCAACACACGCAGCTTTTTAAATTTCTTAAAAAGACACGAACAGGATCTCTCTTTGCAATTCAGGCTGGCCTGAAATTTGCCACCTTTCAGCCCCAGCCTTCAAGGTGTTAGGATCATGGGGGTTACAGGTGTGGACCACTAGGCCTGGGTCACACATAGCTTTTAAAGTCTCAGTTATAACATATTTCTAATCAAAATTCAGTATCCTTGTGCTCCCCAAAACATGATGTAGAAACGTTGTTCACCTACCAGGCTTGGCTTTCAATCCACTGGGATAAATAGTGCCGCACCTCGATGGGGAAATGCTGGCCATACAGTGCCTGCATCTGGTGAAGAGCATCGCCCTGGAGCTGCTGAGCTTGTATCCACATTGCCATGGTTCACAACCTGGTAAACAAAGACCTTGGTTTGTCTGTTTCTAGCACCCCCTCCCCATTCAAAGCCACTGGAGTAAACATGCTCAGGGTTTAAAAGTGAATGTTCTTCCTCTTTTTGGTACACTAAAGGTCAAGTCTTTAAATTTTTCTTCTTTATTATCGTGTGTGACATGTGTGGATGCACATGAACCAGGGTGAATGTGTAGAGGTCAGAGGACAACTCTGTGGAGACAGTTCTCTCCGTGCACCTTTATGTTGGTTCTGGAGATCAAACTTGGGGTGCCAGGTTGCTCAGCAACTGCCTTTCCCCACTGAACCATCTCACTGCCCAGGATCAATATTCTCTGACTTTGAGAATGTTTTAAATGTTTTAAAAACGCAGCCACTTAGGATGGCCATGGAAAGGGGCCCCAGATGGGTCTATGAAACGTTGACTATTGTAGTCAAAAGGCAAAAATCACAGCCAGGCAGCGGTGGTGCAGGCCTTTAATCCCAGCACTCGGGAGGCAGAGCCAGGTGGATCTCTGTGAGTTCGAGGCCAGCCTGGTCTATACAGTGAGATGCAGGACAGGCACCAAAACTACATGGAGAAACCCTGTCTCAAAAAACAAAAACAAAAACAAACAAACAAAAAAAGGCAAAATCGTAAAACCAGCTTTAGGGACAGCTTTGCTATCCTAGTCCTGGTCTTTACTTTTATTTGAAGCTGCCATGGGTGCTAAGCAGGGTTTCCACAGTCATCATGAATGATCAGCAGAGCGATCCAAAACGTAACTTTAGATTCGGGCTTTAGGAGATGGAAGAACAGGTTACCATTTGAAAAGGAGCTGGAAGAGAGGTGAAAATACCGACAGCTGACTGAGGCCTGAAGCCTGAGTGTTATCTCAGTCAGCTTTGCAGCCATTCTCCTACCCAGAGCAGAGGCTTAGCTTGCCAAGCTCCCGAACGTTCACCCTGGGAGTTACTGCTGTGCAATTTGTAGAACAATGTTTTGTTAAATTACAGTTTAAAGCACAACCAACACAAAAATAATACATGTCAACTAAGAGGGTAAGAGTGGACTGTTGTATTCTACTGGTGAGAGTGGGCAGGCTCCTGGTGGGGTTAGTACTTTGGTAGTGGAGATTGAAGCTCTGACCTTGATCATGCCAGGCAAGTGCTGCACAGCTGATCTATAGCTCCAGCCTCTTTTTACCCTTTTATCTGGAGACCGTGTCTGACTCAATCATCTAGGCTCTGTAGTTGGGGTAGGACTTAAACTTGCCATCTTCTTTTTAATTTAATTATTATTATTTTTTTTTTATGAGGTAGGGTTTCTCTGTGTAACAGTCCTGGCTGTCCTGGAACTCACTTTGTAGACCATGCTGGCCTGGAACTCACAGATCCATCTGCCTCTGCCTTTCAAACGGGATTTTTGCGGGATCAAAGGTGTGCGCCATCACGGCCCAGTTGAATTTGCCAACTTCTAACCTAGGATTACAGGCTTCAGACACTAGTCTCATCCATAGTGAGTTTTTGTTTTAAACAGGCTCTTGAGGTAGAGCATGCCTATAATCCTAGAATTCAGGAGGTGAAGGCAGGAGGATCAAGAGTTCAAGGCCAACCTGGGCTTCCTGAGACTCTGTCTTAAAGAAACAACACCAAAATCAAAACAAACACTGCCAACGAAATCCTGCTTCAGAAAATGGCTTCATGACCACTGGGATCCTTTTCAGACAGACCTGAGAACTGAAGGCGTTTGGCAGAGACCTTCCTGGATTCCCCAGACTGGAGAAGCAATGTCATATGAGGATACAAAGACCAGATCTCCTCCAATGCTGCTTTCTGTAATGTGGGACTGCGCATCTTGAATCCCATCTAAAAGTGACTGAGCTACTGATTTGCACAATCCTCCTAAGGACTATGTTACAGCCACGGTCCAGTGCACTGGACCTTGGTTTTGTTGACTACCAGAGACTGCATACGTGTGCCAGGAAACAGAGATCCCTCTCTGTGATCAGCGGCTGCCTGATCAAGTAACACTGAGCTATTTGTGGGACAAGTCCGTTAGCCAACAGTGAGGAGTGGGGTGGGTGCTGATTACCTATTTCAGATGTGTGTGTGCTGCTGCACAACACTTGGATGGCGCACACCTTAATTTGGGCTTTCGGGCTGGGACAGCAAATTTTAGTGGATGTGAGCTCACCAGAAGAAAACTGGGAACAGAAGAGCAATTCTACTTCCTAGTCAAACATCTCCCAAACAGAACAGTATCAGCTTGTGGTTTTGGAGGAAGGGTAAAGAGATGGGGGATGAAGGAGACTGGAGATCTAAGTATGTGGAAGCACACAGAGGCGTGAAGAGCAGGGTTCAGGTAGCAGTCTTCCTCAGTTAAGAACAAGGACTGGGGTGCTGGAAAGATGGCTAAGTGGTTAAGAGCACTTGTTGCTCTTGAAGAGGACCTGGGTTTGGCTCTCAACACCCACACACCCACATGATGACTCACAACCATTTGTACCTACAGTTCTAAAGGATCTGATGCCCTCTTCTGGCCTCCAAGGGCCCTGCACACACATAGTGCACAAACATACAGGCCTACAGAACACTCACACACATAAATACATCTTTTCTTTTTTCTTCCTTCCTTCCTTTTCTTTTTCTTTCTTTCTTTCTTTCTTTCTTTCTTTCTTTCTTTCTTTCTTTCTTTCTTTCTTTCTTTTTTTTTTTTTTTGGTTTTTCGAGACAGGGTCTCTCTGTGTAGCTTTGGTGCCTGTCTTGGAACTTACTCTTTAGACCAGGCTAGCCTCGAACTCACAGAGATCTGCCTGGCTTGCCTCCCGAGTCCTGGCATTAAAGGCGTGCACCACCACCACCCGGTCCATAAATACATCTTTAAAATAAATAAATAAACAAGGACCGGGCTAGGGAGCTGGCTCAGCCAGTAAAGTGCTTGCCTTACAAGCACAAGGAACCAAGTTTGAATTCCAGAATCCGGGTAAAAATCCAGGCAGGGTGGTGAACACTTGTAATCTCAGTGCTGGAGAGGTGCAAACAGGTAGATTCCCCAAGGCTCACTGACCAGTCAGCCTGACCTAACTCCAGGCCAATAAGAAACCGTCTTTAAAAAGGGGAAGAGGCAAGCAGGGTGGTGGAGAAGCCCTGGGAGGAGGAGAGATGGGTCAGTGGTAAGAGCACTGGCTGTTCTTCTAGAAGACCCAGGTTCAATTCCCACCACCTACATGGCAGATCACAACTAACTGTCTCTTAACTCCAGTTCCAGGGAATCCAGACATTCATGCAGGCAAAATTCTCATACACATAAAATAATAAAATAAAAATAATTTTTAAAAAAGAGGCAGAGGCAGGTGGATGTTTGTGAGTTTGAGGCCAGCCTGGTCTATATAGCAAGTTTGAGGCCAGCCTGGGCTACATAGTGAGACCCTGTCTGATGTTCCTGAGGTTAACTTCAAGCCTCCGTAAGTGTACACGAGACACACACACACACACACACACACACACACACACACACTTGGACCCACATAAGCACATCCACACACTCACCCCTAGAACAAGGTAGATGCAGGACCTCACTGTAGCTCCCTTAGTGAACATGTGAGTGATTCCAACAGATACAAAACTCTCTTGTGTTTGCAGATTCACCTGCTGAACTGACCCAAGGCAAAAGAAGGAAAGTGGTGGGAAGCCTCAAGCCCTCTTCCTGATCCACTCAGATAAAATAGTGCCGTGCTCACTCTGCTCCTCTCCATTTCCGTTCCTGTCTTCACTGTGTGGCACGCATCGTGTACCTATTCACCACTGTGTGGCACACATCATGTGCCTATTCACCACTGTCTGGCATGCATCATGTATGTGCCTATACATCACTGTTTGGCATGCACCATATACCTATTTACTAACGAAGGAGAAGGACTTTATTTAGAACAGGGCCTGGCACATAAGTATCACTGTTTTTTTGTTGCTTAAATAAACAAATACATACAATGAAGCTGAATATATCAGATATTTTCTTCTTTAAGATGTATCTATTTCATATTTATTTATTTAATGTATGTGGGTGTTTGGCCTGCATGTAAGTCTGTGCACCACATATGTGCAGTCCAAACAGGCCAGAAGAGGGCTGGGCTTCAGATCTTCTGGAACTGGAGTTACAGATGATTGTGAGCTGCCATGTGACTGCTGGGAATTGAACCCAGGTCTTCTGGAAGATCAGCCAGTGCTCTTAACAGCTGAGCCATCTCTCCAGCCCCCATATCAGCTCTTTCTAAAGTTACTATGAAACATAACATCAGTATGAAATTCTAAGGTGTAGAAAGATATATATCAAATCAGCTCATCAGCTACAACTGAGTAACTTGGGTCTATGTGAGTGACACATGTCTGTTATTTTTCTGTCTAGTTTTTAATTTGTTTTAATTTATCTTTCCCCACTGACCTCCAATAGAAGTAAAGAGGACATGTCTTACTGTCCTGTCCCCAAAGGACCCGTGTAGTGGCTCAGCACAGAAAGAGGTAAGCAAGCATTGTTAACTCAGTGACTCTCTCCCTTCCTAACGCTGTGACCCTTTAATAACAGTTCCCCAAGGTGTGCTGACCCCCAGCCACAAAATTATTTTCATTCCTATTTCATAACTGTAATTTTGCTACTGTTATGAATCGTAAAGTAAAATTTGTGTTTTCTGATGGTCTTAGGTGACCCCTGAGAAAGGGGTTGATCGACCCCCCAGGTTCTCAACTCACAGGTTGAGAACCACTGTGCTAACTGAACAAATACATAAATATTTCAAGTGTCCTGTTAGCCAAGCATATTACAGGAGCCTATTATTGTTTTAAGAGAAAAATACAGTTCAATGTGGTGGTATATATTTGTAAGCCCAGTACTTGGTAAACTGAGGCAGGAGGGCTGCAAGTTTAAGGCCAACCGGGGCTTACATGAAATACTTTGTCTCTCAAAAAAATCCAACACCTTTGTTTTTTCAGACAGTATGTAGCCCTCGGTGGTCTGGAACAACATGTAGACCAGCTAACCTCGAACTCGCAGAGATCCACCTACCTCTGCCTCGCAAATGTTGGTATTAAAGGCGTGCCCAGCTCCAAAAAATGCAAAAGCAAAACCACAAAGACAGAAGTACTATGGAGATATACCACAACACGCAGGGAGCTGCGTAAGTACAACGCGTAGTTTAGGTCTTATATTGGTTCTTTTATTAAAGAGGAGAATGCTGAGCTCTGAGAATTTGTCAGAATATTTTTGATTCCAATTTTTTTTTAAAAAAAGATTTATTTATTCATTATATACAGTGATCTGCCTGCATGTATGTCTGCAGGCCAGAAGAAGGCATCAGATCTCATTATAGATGGTTGTGAGCCACCATGTGGGTGCTGGGAATTGAACTCAGGACGTCTGGAAGAACAGCGAGTGTTCTTAACCTCTGAGACATCTCTCCAGCCCCTTTCTTTTGTTTTTTTAAGACAAGGTTTCTCTGTGTAGCTTTGCACCTTTCCTGGATCTCACTCTGTAGACCAGGCTGGCCTCAAACTCACAGAGATCCGCCTGCCTCTGCCTCCTGAGTGCTGGGATTAAAGGCGTGCGCCACCACAGCCGGGCTTGATTCCAATTCTGAGTATATCATAGTAGTTATTATTTTTTTAATAACATGCTACTTAAAGGGTAATAGCTGGTAAATACCAAGTGGTAATTGCCTTATTTTGATAAAAGCAGTATAGTTTCACAACATAAAAGTGCTTTGATGAGGATAGAAAATACAGCTACAGAGCACATTTTGCTTACTGGCGGCAAGAATGTAAAGGATACAGGCGGTAGTAAGGAATCTGAATGCTCCCAGGGCAAGTAAGGGATAAATACTGAGTAACAGATTTAACAATTAAACTGATCTGGTCATTACACAGTGTATGTCTGAAGTAGCATGCCCTTCCCCAAATCGGCAAAGTTTGTGTCAGTTAAAATAAAAATCAAATGAAATAAAAACCACACTAAATAGTACAGTCATTTGCATTTTACTTTTAAACCGTGACTTTTATTCGCATAGACTATGAGAGGCTTATGGATATTGTCATGTACCCATTATAGCCTCTGGCCCTCTTGCCTCTATTCCTAATGCTAAATACTCACTGCAGACAGAAACTGCTCCTGTCCCTCATCGATTCAGATACAGAAGACCTATAGTCTAATTGGTGCTTTTCCCGAACGCCTGTCAGAACACTTCCCATCCATTAGGAAGCAACGTGCGTGCGCACCGGTGTAGGCAGGGGCCCTGTCCCTCACACCTCCTGCCTATCCAACCACCAGCTGCTACTCCACCCGCATGGAGACAACCCACCATGCGCATGCTCTTCCCGGCTCACGGACAGGCAGCCCAGTCTTCTGCGTGGCATCCTGACAAAGGAAGTGGTTTGTATCTCTGGTAAGTCATCACAGGGGCCACTCTACACACTGGGAAATGGATTCACCGTCATATTCTTAGGACAGTGTTGACAACCAGCCCAGCTCTGTGCACCACACTTATGGAGTTCCAGAGCAAGTCACAGCAGCTCAGCCTGGACAGAGTGCTATTCCCAGTAAACACACCCAGCACCTAGGTTGACCCATGACAGCTGGACCTATCCAAGGGTGGGGAAGGTTAAACACAGGGGCCAGAGGTACCTGTTTATAAGAACCTCAATGTCTAATTGCTAACAATGTTACAGGCTTACTGGAAGCCAAAGGAAGGGATGCCTATTAGGCAGGGGACAGGAACTATCAATAATAAATACTATTTTATCAGAAATTCTCCCTTTAGAAAATATATATTTAGATCAGCTCCAGGGTAGCACAGGCTAGCCTCTTTCAGTGCCAGATCCTCCTGCTCCACCTCCTGTGTGCTGGAAATACAGGTGTATTGTGTTCTATTACTCTTGTACTGGAGACCAAACTCGGGGCTTTGTGCCCATTATACAAGAGCTCTACCAACTGAGATACACTCCCAGTCCAAAATATAAACTTTTCCAAAGAAAACCATTACTCTTAGAAGGATCTAAAAACGGGGGGGGG
This sequence comes from Peromyscus nudipes, assembly GCA_902168325.1. Classification (NCBI taxonomy): domain Eukaryota; kingdom Metazoa; phylum Chordata; class Mammalia; order Rodentia; family Cricetidae; genus Peromyscus; species Peromyscus nudipes. The sequence continues at coordinate 27,194 of CABHPH010136155.1, forward strand.
GGGGGGGGGGGGGGAGTTATTCTTTTCCTTTCTTTTTTTTCTTTTTTTGGTTTTTCGAGACAGGGTTTCTCTGTGTAGTTTTTGGTGCCTGTCCTGGATCTCGCTCTGTAGCCCAGGCTGGCCTCGAACTCACAGAAATCCCCTGGCTCTGCCTCCCGAGTGCTGGGACTAAAGGTGTGCGCCACCGCCGCCCGGCTGTCACTGACACAAGGACTTGTACAGACAAGGACCTCTGGAAGGGGGTGGGGGAGGAAATGTGAGTCCTGTTCTCCAAACTGGGAGGAGATCGTGGAAAACTGTGGGGGACAAAGGGGACATGAGAATAGCTAGGCTTACACACACACACACACACACACACACACACACACAC
>CABHPH010136156.1:0-59823 GCA_902168325.1 Peromyscus nudipes
ATGGTGTCAACAAGCAGCCACACAGAACCCAGAGAGGCCTGCCCGCCACTACAGAGAGTCACCTGACCGTAGCTGTAGCCTTCACAGGATTGACACAGTTTCTGCCCACACAGCCAGGCACAGTGACAGGAAGAAGAGACCAGAGCCCACCAGTCTCCCCCTTCTCCTTCCTCCCCGTGTGTTCCATCGGCTGAAACAAGCTAAAGGCAGACGAAGCAGCCAGGCATGGTGGCACACACCTGCAGTCCCAGCTACTCAGGACACAGAGGCAGCGGGATTGAAGGAAACCAGGAGCGTGCGGCCATCCTGAACAATGTGGTGTGATCTCATTTCAAAAATCAAATTAAAAAAAATAAATAAATAGAGCCACGCAGGAGAGCTCATAATCCTAGCAATCAAGAGGTTGGAGGCAGGGGGATCACAAGTTCGAGGTCAGCTTGGGTTATAAATCTCATCTCAAAATTCAAAATCAAAAGAAATGACTTAAATAAATAAAAATAAAGGTAGAAGGAAGGCGGTGCTGATGATTTCTATAAAGTTTCCAAAGCCAGAGGAAATGGGTAGAGGAAATGGGGAAATCTGTGTTCACAGCACAAGGCATTGTGTTTGTGGTTTACAAACTGATGTGTATCACCTTTACTTCCTCCTGGCTTTTCAGTTCGCTTTCTTTGTTCACTGGTGTTACCGTTCGTTTGTTTGCAGTGCTGGAGACTGAACCGAGGACCTCAGGCAGTGGCAGAAGCAAGGGTTCCACCACCAAGCCACTTCTCCGGGCTTCTTTCTACTCTTTGAGACCTGGTCTCACTAAATCGCCCACGATAGCCTTGAACTCTGTGGCCCAGGCTGGCTTTGATCCTATGAACCTATTGTGCATGCCTGCCAAGTTGCTGGGATTACAGCCTGTGCCACCACACCCAGCACCATTTTATTTTTGATATTTATCCAGCTGAAAACTGCAGCACCAATTCACATGCCCATTTGAATTCCTTCCTAGTGTGTCATCATTTCACGCTCCTACACTGAGCGGGCTTATGTGCACGGGGCCCAATTTATACGTGCAAGAGTCTTATTTGAGTGCATATGTGCATACGTGCATTTATGCACAAACATACTCGCATATCCAAGCCTGCATATGCGTATGTACATATACGTGTGTGTTTCCATTGAACTTTCCGTTCTGTGGAATTGCTCCCTGTTGTAATAATTCCAACCTTCCCTTCCAGAGGTTGTGTCTGAAAGTCATTTCCGATTCTCCACTTTCACCACGGTTGTTATCATCTGACTTGCAAACCTTGCCAATCCAATGGTTCTGAAACCGAGTATCCTTCTTCTCTTAATTTGTTTCCCTGCTCTTTACATCCTCCTGCCTCACAAGCTCCAATAACAGCTGTGAAACCCTGGCAAAGGCTAATCAGGAAATGCTTGGGAAAGCTGCTGGTGGGAAAGCTCTGGTTGGTTCCTCTGACCTCCAACTCATACCATACTCCTGAATGTCAGACCTCACAGTGGGTGCTTCATGCCAATCTATTTTCCAAGAAGCAACTCAGAACAGTGCCAGTCTCCCGTGCTTTCCTGCCACGTTTGCAGAATCCTGGTGAAACACAGGCACTTTGGGAATGAGCTCTATGTATTTTTTTTCCATGTGAGAAAAGCAAGACTTGGAAGAGTAGGTATTAGAAAGTCTGCGTTTGAAGTATTAGAAGGTATAAAATGCCTCTCTGTGCATGGGGTAATTAGGGAAATGATGGCCATACTAAAGAGTCCCTAGGGAGGAGAATGAGAATTCCAGGCCTGAGGTATAATGGGTAATAAGCAGACTTACCGTCCTTTATAGATTGAAGTTACTCTTCGTTTTGCCATTGCCAAATGGAGGGTGTGATCTGATGAAAATGCAATTTATGAGCTTTCATCATCCTAGAACATTCTGTTTTAAACTTGCCAGTTGAGTTTTATTGAATATTCTTAGCAAGTTTAGGCCGCTGTAACTGGATGGCTTGTCAGCAACAGAAATGCACTTCTAACAGTGCTTGAAGCTCAGAAGTCCAAGTTCAAAGTGCTGGAAGATTTAGTGTCTCATGAAGAACAGCGTCTTCTTTTGTTGTTGTTGAGACAGGGTTTCTCTGTGTTGCTCTGGCTGTCCTGGAACTTGCTTTGTAGACCAGGCTGGCCTTGAACTCAGAGCTCTGCCTGCCTCTGCCTCCCAAATTCTGGGATTAAAGAAGTGTGCCACTCCACCACCCACCCTAGTTGAAATGTTTAATTTTTATCAAATACAGAGCTGTTCAAAAGAAAAATCACCTCTCTAAAATTACAAAACCAAAAATGCCAGCACAATGGGGCTGGGGAGAGGGCTGGGCAGTCAACACTGGCTGCTCTTTTAGAGAACCCAGGATCCATTCCAAGCACCCACTTGGCAGCTCACAATCATCTGTAACTCCAGTCCTAGAGTCTGTGTGGGCACCAGGCACACAAGTTGGTGCACAAACATACAGACAGACAAAATACCCACCACATGTGTGTGTGTGTGTGTGTGTAAATATATATATATTTACACACACACACACATCGCATATATATATCACATATATATGTGATGGCTAACATTATGTTTTAAGTTTAAATTACTGTGCTTAAGAGATGTATAAAACAAAAATGCTTCTAACCTGTAAGCCCTACTTATCCAAGGACAGAAAACTTCCTGGAATGCCGGGGCTGTGTTAACATAAGATAGTAACCTGCATATTTTTGCTTCTGTAAACGAGCTTGGTTGCCCCAACTGCACAGGATGTGCAGGAAGTTCGTAGGCAGGAAGTATGTCAGGATGTATGCTTGTTCCTGATTGAAGTATATAGCCTTGTGGGTTTTGCCTTTATAAGCCCCTGACTAATGTAATTTGGCCCATACTCTGAGCATGAGTCTTGGATACGAACCTGGCCAGTATCCATAGTCCTGGTCAGTATTTGATAAAGCCTCTTACGTGTTAAAATTTATTCTTGGTCAGACTGGTAAATCTCTGAGTGATCCTAGACCCATAACACATAAAATTAATAATTAATTAACATTTTAAATGCTAGCACTGACATTTCTTTTGTTCAGCAGAGTTTCTATGTATTTATTTACTTTTTTTTCTTTTTTTCTTCTTTTTTTTTTTTTTTCTCCTACTATAAGCGTGTATCACCCCAACCAATTCTTGTGGTGCTGGGAATTGAACCCAGAGTCTCAGACTGCCAAGGAAAGCACTCTACCACTAATCTAAATCCCCAACTTATTCACTCATTTTTGAAACAGAATTTCACTCTCTTGCCCTGAATGGCCTAGAACTCTCAGCTATCCTCCTGCCTCAGCTAGATCTGAGAGCTGGGCTACAGGCATGTGCCACCTCATCTGGCTGAGATTTTTTTTAGTTTAATTTTTATTTTTGTTTTTTGAGACAGGGTCTTACTATGTAGCCCTGGCTGTTCTGCAACTCACTATATAGATCAGGATGGTGTTAAACTCAGAGATCTGCCTGCCTCTGCTGTGATTAAAGGTGTGTACCACCACACCTGGCCAAGAATTTTTTTTTTAACTACAAACAATTTCTACTATTCTTTCAGTTGAAAAATTAGTAATGGATGGAGGCTAGCTGACACCCCGGAAAAGAAGAAGTCAGTTATGTGCAGAAATTTTTAGGGGGAGCTGGGAATGTGGATCACTGGTAGAGTGCTTTCCTTGGCAGTCTGAGACTCTGGGTTCAATTCCCAGCACCACAAGAATTGGTTGGGGTGATACACGCTTATAGTAGGAGCACTAGGAAGGTGTAGGCAGTAGGGCCAGAAGTTCAAGGTCATCCTCAGCTATATAATGAGGCTAGTCTGGGCCATGTGAGACCTTGTTTCAAAACAAAAGAAAAACCTTTAGGGATGGGCTATATAGTGAGACCCTGTCACAAAATAAAGTAAAACAAAATTCTACCAACAAGCAAAACACAAAATACTTTAGGTTAATCATGGCAACACCAACACAGGTGACAATTGTGCCTTTGGTACTTTCACCCTCTGGACCTTCATCAGAAGCATTTCCACCTGTTGTTAATGTTATCCTCTGTCCTACTGACCATCTTGCCCTCCACCTTGAATCACAACCAGACCAAGATCTCTGGGATCTTGTATATTTGAGAGGACAGCTATTTATAGCTGATGAAGTCCCAGTAGGTGATTGTTCCATTGGAAGCTCTGCCTCAGGCCCTCCTCCTCCCTCTCCAAACCCTGCCCCTCAGTAAGCCCACCAAGGAAAGGGTCCTCCCCTGGAGCTGCTCAAGCCCACCCCCTACAGGTATTTAAGCTCCGGTCCATAGACTGGCCATGTGATTTCTCTTTCTTCCTTTCCCTGAGATCACCCAGGAATGCTTTGCTCATATTAAACCTGGTCTTATTAATTCGGCTTGATTTGGCTTATTGCATCAGCAGAGAAACCCATTACTGGGGATTCAAAATACTTATCACTGATCACAATGGTGGCCTTGAACAGAGGCACTAGCCTGGGAGTGATGCTTCTGGGGTGGACAGAAAAGGCCCACTGGGGCACTCATGTTGTGGGGCATCCAGCAGAGAAGACTGCTCAGACATGGATGTAAGCCAATAGAAAGTCTTTATTAGACAGCCAGCGACTACACTGGGTGTTGAGGATCCCAGAGTAGCCCTGAGCCTTTCTATTTTGTGTGAGCTTTTATGCACAAAAACCTCTCCTGGGTTGGCATACTTCAGTTAACAAAAACAGCTAGCCAGAAGTGGAACCACAGAAGCTGAAAAGCAAGGTTAGTACAGTTAGAGACTTTCCCAGAACTATGGACTTGGATGGATTAGGTCTTTGTTTTGGTTGGTGGTGCTGTTTATGTGCTGAGTTTTCTGGCCAGAATGGTACTTCCATCATGAAAGTCAGTTGTGCTAAGGTCTGGGGGCCTGTTACACTCTCCACCTCATATAAAGGGCATGTCCCTCTATGCTCATTTTTTAAAATTGTGTGCTTGCTCATATGCATCATATATATGCAGGTTCCTGCAGAGGCTAGAAGAGGGAATAGATCCCTTGTGAACTGGGAACTGAATTGGGGTCCTCTATAAGAGCAATAGTTGCTCTTAACCACTGAGCCATCCCTCTAAGCCGAAATACGTTAATTGTGCTATTGTGGCCCTTGATACCAAACTGATGGCAGTCATATATTCAGCAGTACTTGCAGCCTCCAGAAGTCCCCGCAGATAATTATCCTCCTTTTCATGGTAACTCATTTGTTGACATGCCTTGATTGACAGTTTTTCCCTCCCTTCTTTCATTGCCCCCTACTATTGATGTTTCCTGGATTGTCTCACTTACAGCATAGAGTCTACATTACTTCCTGGTGGAGGTACACTCTGGGAACAGCACTCCTAACTATCTTTGCCATCGAGTAAACATCATAGACTGTCACTCTGTAACTGGCTGCAATTGTCAGCAGCTGAAACATCTCATGGGGCCATTATCACCACTAAAGCATCTTTCTGTATCACATGACAGTGTCTGTCTCAGAGTCAGCTTCTGGAAGCTTCTACTTTAAAACGGGACCTATTCATAAACTCATCGAGGAGACCATAGCTCCAAAGGGACAGATGGAGGTGGAGGGAAAGCTGTCCTAAAAGGGTTTTGTGGGGTTTTTTGTTTGTTTGTTTGTTTTCTTTTGTGGGAGATATTTAGATAGGTTAATTTGTCAGTGATCTGTGATTTTTGTTGTTTTGAGACAGTCTCACACTTGTGAGACTTTTCTTTTTCCTATCAAAAGTAGCCAACCCACCAAGGGCCAAGATTCCATAAATCTCTTTCACTTTAATCTCCCCAACTTTATAAAACTTTTATGCAAATCTTTTAATTTTCCTGACCTGGTAAAACTTTTGTTTATGTAAAGGTCCCTAGCTATATTCCCAGAACATGATCACCTGGAGCAACAGATTCCTCTCTCCCTTCTCCCATTTCCTCTAATCAGATTCTTAAGTTAGTCGACCAGGAAAGATGGAGAGGTCAGACCTCAGCCCTGGTGGGTATGTGGTGGCATGGCCTTGTTGGAGTAGGTGTGGCCTTGTTGGGGGAAGTGTGTCTCTGTGATGGGCTTTGAGGTTTCAGATGCTAGGCCCAGTGTGTTTCACAGACTCTTCCTGCTGCCTTCCAATCCAGATGTAAGAACTCTCAGCTCCTTCTCCAGCACCATGTCTGCCTGCACACTGTCATGCTTCCCACCGTGACAATGGACTAAATCTCTGAATCTGTAAGCCAGCCCCAATTAAATGTTTTCCCATATAAAAACTGCCATGGTCATTGTGTCTCTTCACGGCAATAGAAACCCTAAGACAGTAAGTATAAAAGGAAAATGTGAGCATTATAGAAAATACAGAAAAGCAAGTAGAAAACAACAAAATTACTCAAAATTCTACTTGCTTGGTGGTGGTGGTACACGCCTTAAATCCTAGCACTTGGGAGGTAGAGGCAGGTGGATCTCTGAGTTCAAGGCCAGCCTGGTCTACAGAGCAAGTCCAGGACAGTCAGGGTTACAGAGAGAAACCCTGTCTCAAAAAAACCAAATAAATAAATAATTTTAAAAATCCACAACAAAGGAATATTTTCTTAAAAACAGAGAACACATTATGGCTTTTCTTTCTTTCTTTCTTTTTTTTTTGGTTTTTCGAGACAGGATTTCTCTGTGTAGCTTTGCGCCTTTCCTGGAACTCACTTGGTAGCCCAGGCTGGCCCGGAGCTCACAGAGATCCGCCTGGCTCTGCCTCGCGAGTGCTGGGATTAAAGGTGCGCCACCACCGCCTGGCACATTATGGCTTTTTATACCCTAACATTTTATATTTAAATTCTGGCTATTTAGAGAGATAAGGACCCTATTGTTGGCATAGGTGGGGTGTGGACCATATAAATTGAGCTCCCCATGCAGTACTTGTCTTCTTCTTCTTCAAAAAAAAAAAAAAAAAAAAAAAAAAAAAAGAATTTCAGCATGAGCCAGTACAAAGCACAGTTAGAGTTCATTAAAGGATTTTTTTTTTTTTTTTTATTGGTTTATCGAGACAGGGTTTCTCTGTGTAGTTTTGGTGCCTGTCCTGGATCTCACTCTGTAAACCAGGCTGGCCTCGAACTCACAGAGATCCGCCTGCCTCTGTCTCTGCCTCCCGAGTGCTGGGATTAAAGGCGTGTGCCACCACCGCCCGGCATCATTAAAGGATTTTTTAAAAACACAGATTTAAGCACAAAGATGAGCAGAGATGGAGGCATTCGGGGAATGAATAGACACAGTCAGTGGTAGCTTCTGAAGTCACGTCTCACCGAGCTGTAGAGGAACCTTTGCTTTTTCAGCAAATGAGAACTTAGAGTGATTCTGGATGTACACTGGATGGCATTACAGCTGGTAAAGCAGAACCCTAGGTCACTGGGGTTGCGGGGGAAGTTAATGTGTCTTTACTGTAAACAAAGTTTTAGCCTTACTGCAACAGGGTGCCAGACCTTAGCACAACTGACTCCATGATGAAAGTACCATTCAGGCCATAAAACTCAGCATGCAGACAGCAACACCTGCTAAAACTAAAACAAAGACCTAGTCCATCAAAGTCCACAGTTCTGGGAAAGTCTCTGAATGCACTAACCTTGCTTTTTGGCTTCTGTATTTCTACTCCGGCTGATTGTTCTTGTTAACTGAAGTGTGTCAACTTAGGATATGTTCTTTTGTGCTTAAAAGCTCACCCTGAGAAAGGCTTAGGGCTATCCTGAACACCCAGTGTAGTCACTGGCTGGCTCATAGAAACTTTCTGTCGGTTTAAACTCATGTCTGAGCAGCCTTCTCTGGTGAATACCCTACAACAGTTCTGGAAGTCTCACTGAGAGGTGAGTCAACCGATCTTTTAAATGGACACACCCAGAGGGAGGTTACAGTGGGCACCTTACCTGGACCGGGTTGTCCTAGGATTTAAAAAATTTCAAATCCTGTTTGATGAGACACTAAATGCTGACCTCCTGCCCTTCCACCAGGTTTCCTGGGAAAATGTATTATAAAAGGGCCACTGAGGGACTGCTGCCAGAGTTACAGACCTTGGGCTACAGAATGTCAGCTAAGAAAGCCCAGCTTTGTACATCAGAGGCTACCTATCCTAGCTACCAGCTGAAGGGAGGCCAAAGGGCTGGTCTCAGAGTGGGATTGCTGTCACTATTCTTTTTTTTTTTTTTTGGTTTTTCGAGACAGGGTTTCTCTGTGTAGTTTTGGTGCCTGTCCTGGATCTCACTCTGTAAACCAGGCTGGCCTCGAACTCCCAGAGATCTGCCTGCCTCTGCCTCCCGAGTGCTGGGATTAAAGGCGTGTGCCACCAACTGCCCGGCTGCTGCCACACTTCTTTAGATCCCAAAGACTAAGAGACAGGTTTGAGAGTTCCTAGGTGTAGGTTGGTACTGCCGCCTGGACACCAGAGTTTGTGGAAATAACAAGATGCCTATAAACCAGCACAAAGTGGGGCACTGGGCCCCTAATCTGGACTGAGATTAAAAACGGCTCTGACATTGGCTTCAGACCCAGCACTTCCAGATGTCTCCAAACCTTTCATCTGTCCATAAAATGAAAGACAAAAGGGGTTTCAACCCAAACTCTGGGGCCATGGAAATGCCCTATGACATACCTCTCCAAATGATTAAACCCTGTAGCCACAGAGTGGGCCACCTGTCTAAGAGCTGTGGTGGCTACTGCTAGTCTAATGGAAAAAGAAAACAAGTTAACTCAGGATCGGGGTCTCATACCCACAGCACCCCATGACGGTGTCGAGGCCCTCCTCTGAGGAATGACGGTGTGACCTCGTACCTGGGCCACCCTTCAGTCCAGTTTGAGAAATGCATTGCCTTCAATCCTGCTACCTTCTTGCCTGGTAATGACCTGTAGATGCTCATCCATGGCTGTATGAGATGAAAGATGAAACTTGGTGCTTGGGAGTTACCGTAGTTACTTTAACTGAAACGATTTGGGCCCAAGCCAGGTACCTCAGCCTAGAGAACAGAAATGACCTATCTGACCCAGGCTCTCAGATAGGGTAAAGTAAAGTCTACCACCATATACATGGACAGTCACTATGCTTTTACTACTGGACATATCCTCAGAATGATTAGCTCTCTCTCTCTCTCTCTCTCTCTCTCTATATATATATATATATATATATAAAAATTATTATATATTATAATACATATTATTATATATTATAATCTATGTATTTATCTATCATTATAATCTATAATCTATGTATTTATCTAAATTATTATATATTATAATAATATATTACATATTATCATCTATCATCTATCTATCTATCTATCTATCTATCTATCTATCTATCTATCTATCAAAGAGGACTCCTCACTGCTGGGAAAAGGACATTAAAAACAAAAGAAAAAGGTCTTGGCTCTCCTATAGGCTATTTAGCTTTTTCAAACAAATTGCTGCCCCACAATTGGCCCAAAGACTAGTGGGGCCTATTGATATTCTGATTCCATACCCAGACCCAGTGCGGCCTGAGTGTGGGAGTCTGTCAGAGTTCAGCTCTGACCTGTGGAAGGGTTCTTTTGGGGAGGAGAGAGGAATGAGGAAGTGTTAGATAGAAAGATAGAAGGAGAGGATAAGAAAGACAGAGACACAGGACAGCTTCGGGAGGGCCCTGGGTCAACACCCAGTCACCTCAAGGTTTATTCCAAAGGGCTTTTTGTACAATGCCAAGGGGCGAGGCAAAGGACCTCCCCCTTGTAAGATCAAAGCACAATGTACAGCCAAGTGTAGACCCTTTAAAACACCTGGTAAACAAGCCCGTGGTCAAATCATTCTATTATGCAGCCCTGCTGGGTAAAGCAAGCTCAGATTCTCTGACCCTGAGTAATTTGGGCCCCCACACTTGAGACTCCCTGGTAAAGAAGAAAAGGACAGCTCAAACCCACAGGTTGATGGAGGACACTGGAGGGAAAGAGTCTCCCAGAAACAACTGGCAGGACCCTGGTAACTGACCTTCACCAGGCTACTCATCTGGAGTCCACAAAACTTTCTGTGTTGCTCAGACCAAGGTATATCTAGACTGGACAGCCCAGCTAACAGACATGGGATGTCTCAACTAAATGTCAGGTTTGTGCTCAAGTGCATCCAAAACAGAGAGCCCTTACCCAGGAAGGGTTCCAAATAAGAGATCAACAACACGGCAAACTCTGGGAAACTGACTTCACTGAGATCCGGCCTGTCAGGGGAGGATACAAGTACCTGCTAGTTCTTAAAGATACTTTCTCCAGTTAGGTAGGAATGTTCCCACTGTACTGAAACTGGCCAAATAGTAACTAAAAAGTCCCTCCAGGAATTGGTCCCCTCACTTGGCCACCCCATAGCAATGGGGTCCAAAAATGACCTGGCATTCATAGCCAAAACCTCTCAATTAATAGCTAAAGCTTTAGACATAGATTGAAAACTTCGTTGTGTTAAAATATACTAAACTCAGAGTTATGGGCAGGTAAAAATAATAATAATAATAATAATAATAATAATAATAATAATATAATAATAATAGGACATTAAAAGAAACTCTAACCAAACTCTCATTAGAGTTCATCGAAGGATGGACAGACCTCCTTTGGACCCACTGCTAAACCCCATCTAGGAAGGGATTTACCCCCTATGAGATAATGTTTGGAAGACCTCTCCCACTATTTCCCAGGCTCAGAGACCAGCAGTTGGCAAAACTCTCTATTCCTTTCTCTAGTAACTACAGGCCTTCCAGATCTCCATGAAGGCCATTTAATGGCCTATCCAAGAGACCCAGCTTAACTCTGAATCCACCACCAGTTTCCTCTTGTTCTAGCCTTGTGATACCATCTGGGTCAAGCAGGTAAGCTGGAACCAACTTGGAAAGGAACCTACATGGTGATTTTCTCCACTCCTATGGCTGTGAAGGTAGCTGGTATTATACCATGGGTCCACCACTACCCAGGTCAAGAAAGCTAAAGTCACAGATGTCACTGCCAAATGGACTGTCTCCTGGACTCTGGGCCCATTAAAATTAAGGTTTCATCAGTCCCTAGGCCCTTCCACTCCCTGCCCTTCTACCTCCTCTTGAGTTGGACGTTTTGTCCTATGGGTATGAGCACAGGGGTCATGGTCCAGGCCCTATAGCCCTCAGGCCTTGTACTGGCTGGTTTTGTGTGTCAACTTGATACAAGCTAGAGTCATCAGAGAGGAAGGAGCCTCAGTTGAGGAAATGCCTCCATGAGATCCAAGTGTAAGGCATTTTCTCAATAAGTGATCAACGGGGGAGGGCCCAGCCCACCATCCCTGTGTTGGTGGTCCTGGGTTCTATAAGAAAGCAGGCTGAGCAAGCCATGTGAAGCAAATTAGTTGTGAAGCAAATTAGTAAGCAGCACCCCTTATGGCCTCTGCATAAGCTCCTGACTCCAGGATCCTGCCCTGTTTGAGTTCCTGTCCTGACTTCCTTCAGTGGTGAACAGCAATGTGGAAGTGTAAGCTGAATAAACCCTTTCCTCCCCATCTTGCGTTATGGTCATGGTGTTTCATCACAGCAATAGTAAACCCTAAGACAGGCCTGGACCTGGGAACCGAGGAAGACAGATATAGGGAAGGTGATAGCTAATATGACTACGGACCACCAACCCATAATTCATCTTGATCTTTGCTCACTGATGCCTGCTTTAAGTGTCTGGTTGTACTGAAAAAATAAAAAAAGTGGGAATTTATCTTTTGAGATAGGAATTCAGAGTTTACAATCCTATGCATGCCCTGAGGTTTGGCCCTCTAGTTGCCAGGAACAAGGGAGTTTCCATTGCAAAAAAATGGGGTTGTAAAACAAAGGCTTCCTGAAAACCCAGGAATGGATATATAGAAGAAAGCCCCCTCCCAAGAAATGCACAATAGGAAAATGTAATCTAAAGGCCATAAAATTAAACATCTGGAAATTCCTTTAAAAAATATCCTCACCTTTGGGAAATGGGAAAGCCTAGGGAATCAGATTCTGAGCTAGAGGAAGAGACCCTGGGGATAGAATTAATCAATCCCAGTCAGAGATCAGCCAGGATTGCTGGTTAAACTTAGACACTCAGTCCCTGAACTGCATAGGGATAGGAACTAATCAGACCATCAGACCATTAACTGACAAAACTCAATGTGAGTGGGAGCATCCCAAACTAATGTTAGAGGGCCTACAAGGGGCTGAAACTTGTCTAATATCCAAAACCTTTAACTAGGCACTTCCTCTTATTTTGATGTTTTCCATTCGGCCTTGCTGGTTAACTCATCCGGACAACAGCAAAATTACTGAGCCCCTAAGACTACTTGGTGGGCATACACTAATGGTTTGACTAAATTTGCCTCTCCTGATGCTTTCCAAACTAAGTAGACAGGTTGATCAGGACCTAGCGGTATTAAAACTTTCCTTTTCTGAGTTAAAACAACAGTTAGATTCCCTTGCAGAAATGGTCCTAAAAAGTTGGAGAGACTTAGATTTAACTTCTCATGAGATAAAGGAAACTATGTATAGCTTTATGAGAAACTCGTTTCTGTGGTAATTGATCAGGGGTAATTAAAAAGATCTTGCCATGGTTGAAAAAAAAAAAAGCTAAACAAGAGAAAGACAAAGACATTAATCAGATAATCAACCCCAGTCTCTGTTTTCTTGGTCCCCTGGCTAGCTACTCTGCTGTCAGCACTGGCTAGGCCCTTAATTCTCATTCTGATTGAATTACTTTGGGGGCCCTGAATCTTAAACTATATGGCCAATTATGAGTCAGTTCAGTAAAATTAATGATCCTTAGAACCAACTATACCTCTTTTTTGTTATTGTTGTTTTGTTTTTTTAAAGACAGGATTTCTCTGTATAGCTTTGACTGTCCTGGAACTCACTCTGTAGACCAGACTAGCCTCAAACTCAGAGATCTGCCTGCCTCTTCATCCCAAGTGCTGGGATTAAAGGCATGTGCCACCACCACCTGGCTCTAACTACACTTCTTTAGAACAGGATGAGTCCATGATTTGACTTTTTCACTAAGACCAGTGGGGAATGTAATAGGGCACCAGACTTTAGTAGGCCCCCAGACCCAAGCACAAGTTGGAAACCAGCTTCCATTTGCTTTCAAGTATAGAACAACTGGTGTGTGTGTGTGTGTGGTGGGGGGGGGGGGGGGGTGAGGGGGTGAGGTATAGGATATCTTAGAATTAGGAAATGAAAATCTCTTGCCTCAGCATGAAGTTTATTTAGATGGTTGAACTGTTTTTTCTCAAAAGACTGGCACAGGATATAGTTAGTTAGAAAGGCTAGTTTCAGACCACAAGGACCATCTGGGATGTGTCCTGGCAAGTGAGGCAGACTGGAGCCTAGTGATGTTTTTAATAATAGCATGAAAAGTTGTGTAAAGGCAAAATCCACACAGGAAGTTTGAGGCTAAGTAGAAATCTCTTATGGCAGCTGTAGGGGTCATATGGATCACAGGGAGAATGACAAGTCTGTGAAGGTCCCATCTGTAAGATAATGACTTTGCTGCAAGCCTTCACCCTATGAGTTGATGTAAGGACAAAGAAGTGAGGATGTGGGATGGGAGACAAGAGAGAGAAACTTTCACTTGGGATTCTAGTACTAGGCACCAGGGACTCTTCCAGAAGCAGAAAGAGACAGACCTCAGAATCCCATCAGATTTTGTTGGCCTGAAGCATTTATCTACTACATCTGGGGCCTCGGGCTAAGGTTTCCTGGGCATCAATATTTCCATTTTCACACAGCTATCCAGAGAGATTGCTGGAGGCTCAAACAGACAATAATATAGTAATACAGTACAATAGTACAATATAACACAACACAATAGTACAACAAACAAACCACAAAACAGTTACAGTTTATAGGATATTTCTAAATATAATCATTCCACAAATTTTGTGAACTTACCTACCATATGCAAGTTCCAGAAGGGAAAGATACCAGAATAACCAGAAATTCAGGCTCTGCCCTTGAGATGAGTCCGTTGGTGTGGCCAGTTCAGACAAGTTTTGACACATGCTTTGACAACAATGAAGTGCACAACACTGTGATGTTTCTGAATCCTGCTACTTCCACCATCTCTCCCACGCTACCACGCAAAGACACTGGAATTAAACCTGTGGCTCTCAAACTTAATCTCTTCGGGATTGAATGACCCATCCACAAGGGTCAAATATCAGATATTTACATTATGACTCATAACAGTAGCAACATTATAGTTATGAAGTAGCAACTAAATAACTTTATGGTTCAGGGTCACCACAGCATGAGGAACTGTATTAAAGGGTTACAGCATTAGAAGATTGAGAACCACTGGTTTAGACTAAGGATATGGGGCTGAAGAGATGGCTCAGCAGTTAAGAATACTGTCTGCACGTCCAGAGGACCCAAGTTCAATTCCCAGCATCCACATTAGGCAGCTCATGGGAGATCCAACACTCTTTTAGTCTCCACAGACATCTGCACCGACATGTACATACTCACACATCTATGCATGAAATTAAAAATAAAATCCTTCTTTTTTTTAAATGAAAAGAAAGAAGGGAATGACCAGGAGAGGCCAGGGCCAAGGTGGAAGGGTTGGGTTGTCAGTGAATGCAGCTGCATGAGCAAACCAGGCAAGAACAGTGAAAACACCACTCAGCTGAGCCCAGCCTTGACCATAGAATCACAAGGACACAAAATGATTGCTAGTTTAGCTCATGGAACTTTCAATGGTTTCTTTATAAGAAATAGGTAATTGATAAACGAGGAAGATGAGTGTAGAAACCAGAACAACCCCAAAATGTCTATCCCCAATCCCACCCTTGGTCTATAAATATGTTACAGGATAAAAGAGACCCTGCCGGGCGTTGGTGGCACACGCCTTTAATCCCAGCACTCGGGAGGCAGAGGCAGGCGGATCTCTGTGAGTTCGAGGTCAGCCTGGGCTACCAAGTGTGCTCCAGGAAAGGCGCAAAGCTACACAGAGAAACCCTGTCTCGAAAAACAAAAAAACAAACAAAAAAAAAAAGAGAGAGAGAGAGACCCTGCAGAAGAAAGTTCGTTTTAGCAGGGCTGGAGAGCAGAGCCTTGAGGATGCTAGGCCCGTGCTCGACTACAGAGCTACATTTCCAGCCCTTGGTTTTTGTCAATGTCACCCTGACTGTTATGTAGCTAGGACCTCCAAGTTTTCATCCACCTGGCTCCACCCCTCGAGTGTTAGGATTCTAGACATGATCTACCTCACCAGGCACCAAAGGCTTTTATTGGAACCTGTATTATCTGGATTGTTCCAATTAGATCATATGATCCCTTATAAGCAGAGAGTTTTCTCCACTGATAGAAGCCAAAAGCAGAGGTCTGAAGCTGTGACAAAGATGTGACCTGCTTTTCAGAGGCCATGTGGAAAGTGTTAAGAGGCCTTCAGGAAGCCTCCGACAGCCAAGACGGGCCCTTGGTTAAGAATGAGCAAGGAAACTGCAACGGAAGACTGGAATTTGGCCTCCAATCTCAGAAGCATAGAATGCATCTCCAGGGCTCCTGGAAGGAACCAAGCCCTGATGGCACTTTGCAGAACCAGCGCAGACAATCCAGCTATGGCACCTTGTACTTGTGAACTCTGACCCATGGAATTGGGAATGAGAAGGTGGGTGCTGCTTTCAGCCAGGATATTTGAAGTTATTTATTATAGCAATAACTGAAAGCCTACACCCTGATGTGTAAACTAGCCACTGAAAGGCAATTTGAGCAGCCTTCCTTCAAGGGGTGTGCCCCAAGCAGAAAAGGGAAGAGCTGATACTTCCGAGCAAAAGGAATCCCAGCTCTAGTCTCCCAGAGAAGGCAGGTCAGAGCCCTCCAGAAGCAAACCCTGAGGTAGGTGCCGGTGCAAGTCATTGTAATGATTCCAGGAAACTTCAGTAGAAGATGGGAGAGTGATATGACACAAGTCATTGAAGGCACCTGGAGGGCAATCCTTCTTGGGGATGCTAGGAAACAGGGCAGGCTGTGCTTCAGTGCTACCTTACCCAAGAGACAAAGGCATGGGGGATTTATACATCAACTGCCAGCATCATCGGTTAAAGCTCTCTCCGGGGCATTAACCTCCTAACACTCCAGCCTGCTGTGTGTGTATGTTTGCAGAGCAGACACCAAGTTTAGGAAAGCTCTCAGGGTGGGATGGGGGAGTAGCAGGTACTATCTGTTGGAAGTGTTGCAGGTGTGGACTGAACTGATGAGGCCAGAGGATATGAGTGGGACATCCTAGCACTTACGGTAAGGGGCAATAAAGGTGCTTCAGGTGGAGAGAAACAGGCATGCTCGTAGATGCACTGAAACATGCAAAGGTCTGTTGAGAGAGGCTCAGGGGATTCATCTGGAGTCAGACTGCCTTACTCCACCACCCCCTCACTTGCTGCCTTGGGGTAAGTTACTTTATTGCTCTCAATATTATCTCTTATTGTAGTAGTATCTATGATTCAAATGGTAGATAGTTGCAGCCTCCTCAGATTAGATTAGATAATGGTTTTAAATGAGGGCTGGCACCGTGTCAGCCCTCAGTAAACAGAACGAAATATAACTGGCGGGTTTATGTCTTCTGTGGGTATTCGGCGATTAGCCAAGGACAGTCACAGGCAGAGTCAGGGGAAGAAGTGGAGGGGGGCTAGAAAGGTGGGGAGCAGGTCTTATATATATTATGTATTTTATAATGTGGATTTGGGGTAGAGGTATATCGTCAGCAGCAGAAAACATGCTTAGCATGTACAAGGCTCTCCATGTCTAATCATCAGCACATTTTTTTTCCAAGTTTAATTTGAATTTTTTTTTGTTTATTATGTATACAGAAGAGGGCGCCATATCTCATTACAGATGGTTGTGAGCCACCATGTGGTTGCTGGGAATTGAACTCAGGACCTCTGGAAGAGCAGTCAGTGCTCTTAACATCTGAGCCATCTCTCCAGCCCTTGAATTTTTAAAGTTAATTCAGGCTTACTTTTAGGAAGTGTGGAATGGTAATTCAGGACTTCTGACCCTGAAGGTCGGTGGATGTCAAGAGTTCTGTGGGTACAGGTCAGGTGGTCCCGAAGCTTGGACGGGAAAAGAATCATTCTTCTCTTCGCCTTCTGACAAAGGGGACTTTTCCTTCAGTGATGAATGTAAGAAGCCACAGTGATAGTAGCAAAAAACTGTGACTTTGTCACTAGTGAAAAAGTAAACAAGCAAACAATACTCAGGGAGACTTCCAAGTTAGACATCTTTTAAAAATTTCTCTCTCTCTCTCTCTCTCTCTCTCTCTCTCTCTCTGTCTGTCTGTCTGTCTGAACATACATGCACATGCCAGAACACACAAATGGAGGTCAGAGAGAAATAAATCTTCAGGAGTCAGTTCTCCCCTTTGGGTTCCAGGGATTGAACTCGGGTCATCAGGCAATTACCTTTCTTCACCAGCTCAGCCATCTAGACAGCCCCAGATGTATTACAATTTATATTCATCACTAATTCAAAGTTATGGTATTTTAAAATTAGATTATTGATTTTATTTTATGTCTGGGTGTTTTGCCTGCATGTATGTCTGTGTAACACATCTATGCTTGGTGTCCTCAGAAGTCAGAAAGGGGATCTGATTCCTTAGAACTGGAGTTGTGGATGCTGGGAATTGAAACTAGGTCCTCTGCAAGAGTAGCCAGTGTCCTTAACATCTGCGCCATCTCTCCAAGTCCTCTAGATTTTATACTTAATGCATCAATAAAAAGCATATTTATAGCCATATTGGACATATTTAAGTGAATTTCAATATGAATGTCTCTCTTGCATTCCTTGGTGTTTTGGCTTATGCTTTAAAAACACAAATTCTAAGAAAGCATTCTAAGAAAACTTCACTGGGCAGGAAAAACACTAAGGAGTACAACCTAATATTCTCCTGGCTTTGCTGATGTGGCTAATTCTGGAGCTCATGACCCCACCAGCTGTATACACCCATTTATCTAATAATAAATCCCAACCACATGGGCTCTGAGGAGAGGGGTCAGTCACATGACCAGACTTGCATGCTGGGGTGCACTACACCAGTGGTCCCCAGTCCTTCCACACTGTCTACCCTGTTAACAGCTATGGTTCACACTTGTTCTGGGCCTCAATATGCACAAGTCAGGGCTTCCTTGGGGACAGATTTGTTGTCTGTGAGAGAATATTTATGGATGGAAAAAGTCCCTTGAGTGAGCAGTCTCCCTCTCTCTCACCCTTGCTCCCCTTTAGAAAATTTATTTGTGTGTGTGTGTGTGTGTGTGTAAGAAAGAGAGACAGACAGAGACAGACAGACAGAGAGACAGAGAACGTACCCTAAAGCCTAAACATGGAGGTCAAAGGACAATTTGTGGCAGCCATCTCTCCTTCTACCACGGTGGTTCTGGAGATTGAACTCAGGTGGTCAGCCTTGGCAGCAAATGCCTTTACCCTCGAGCCACCTTGCTGGCCCCTGTTGGTTTTTTGTTTGTTTGTGACAGGGTCTCATGTAGCACACACTGGCCTCAAACTCACTATATAGCTAAGGCTGGTCTTGAACTCCTGACTCCATATCCATATCTCTAGTTTGGGGATTACAGGTACAATACCACAGCCAAGTTGTCCCTGGGGCTCTGGATGTGTTGTTGCCACCCTCATACAATGGTCTAGGTCTAAGAGTTCTGGGGGATCTGATCATGGTGGGCTCTTTAGGGGAAGCAGAATTTGAGCAGATCTGGTTTTTTTGTTTTGTTTTGTTTTTTGTTTTTTTGTTTTTTGAGACAGGGTTTTTCTGTGTAGCTTTGCGCCTTTTCTGGAACTCGCTTTGGAGACCAGGCTGGCCTCGAACTCACAGAGATCTGCCTGCTTCTGCCTCCCAGTGCTAGGATTAAAGGCCTGCGCCACCACCGCCCGGCGAGCAGATCTGTTTTAAAGAAATGATTGGGTCCAAAGAGAATCTGCTGACATGGATATAAAATTGCAGTTCTCACAAAGGGAAGGGCTTCATGGCCAAATTCATGAGGCATAGGCTGCTTCCTTATTCGTAGAATTGTGGTGGTATTGTGTTCCCCAAAATATTGTGTATGCTAATAAACTTATCTGGGGTCAGAGAACAGGACAGCCACAATATTAAACATAGAGGTTAGGCAGTGGTAGCATACGCCTTTAATCCTAGCATTCCAGAGACAGAAATCCCTCTGGATCTCTGTGAGTTCAAGGCCACATTGGAAATGGCCAGGCACGGTGATACACACCTTTAATCCCAGAAAGCCACACCTTTAATCCCAGGGAGTGGTGGTAGAAAGCAGAAAGGTATATAAAGCGTGAGGACCAGAAACTAGAGGCAATTGCCCTGGAGAGGCATTTGCCCTGGAGAGGCAATTGCCCTGGAGAGGCATTTGCCCTGGTTAAGCATTCAGGCTTTTGAGCAGCAGTTCAGCTGAGACCCATGCTGGATGAGGGCTCGGGGCACCCAGTCTGAGGAAACAAGATCAGCTGAGAAGTTGGCCAGGTGAGGTTAGTTGTGGTTTGTTCTGTCTCTCTGACCTTCCAGTGTTCACCCCAATAACTGGCCTCAGGTTTGATTTTATTAATAAGAACTTTTAAGATTCATGCTACATAGAATCTTTTCCTTTTCCTATAGGGGCAGTGTCGGTGTAATAAAGAGCTGAATGGCCAATAGCTAAGTAGGAAGTATAGACGGGACTTCTGGGCAGAGAGGGAACCCTGAGAAGAAGGAAGATGGGGTAGCCAGCTGGACTTGGAAGGGACTGCAGGAAAGCAAGACATGCAGTATGGATGAAAGCTACAAGCCACGTGGCAGAACATAGATTAAAACATGGGTTTATTAAGTTATAAGAGCTAGTTGGAAAAAAGCCTAAATTAAGGCCGAGCTTTCATAATTAATAACAAGTCTCCGTGTTATTTGTGAGCTGGGAAAAAAATCTGACTACACCTAGTGATTTCTTTAGGCAAGATGGATAATCTAGGATAATCCCCCATCTCCAAACCAGCTGATTAGCAACTTAATTCCTCTCTGCTATGTAATCTAATGTCTTAACAGAGTCCAGGGGTTGTGACACGGATATCTCTGAGGGGCTCTTATCAACGACAGTGAAAGAGGAAAGCAGAGCTGGCCAAAGGAAAGTTGGTGTATGGAAGGCTGATGCCCTCCACGGCGACCTTAGTGCACCCATCTTGGTGCACTTCACATTTTTGTTTTGTTTGGGTGTTTTCAGACAAAGTACTACCAGACAGCCTGGTTAGCCTGGGACTTGCCACATCGACCAGACGTGCTTGCACGCTCAACCCTCCCACTTCTGCTTCCTGAGTGCTAGGATTACAAGTGTGCACCACACCCAGCTTCCACTTACGTTCTTATTAGACACCTGTAGCAGATGTTTGTGGGGGCGTTTTGGCACACTGTATCACCCACCCGCTTCAGGGTGCCTTGGATAGACAGTTCCACAAACTTTGCCAGCCTCCGTTATCAGGCTAACACGGAAACACCTCTGCTTTCTCTAAGACAGTATAAAGCCACCGAGCCAGAGTCAGGTACAGTGTGAAAGTACACAGGAGTTAACACGCCCAGGAACAATGCTCATTTGATGGAGAACAGGACCTGCGGTTAGGCATGGCAGCCTCCGGCCTCTAGCGGAGCTTCTGATGGTCCCCACGGTTTCCTATGTGGCCCCAGCAGTACTGAGTCTCAGTTGCCCTCACTGGTAACTGGTTTACGAATGCACCTTGCCTTACATTTTCTCCTTTCTGCTTCCTTCTCCCTGCTTATTTCAACTTCCTAGGATTACCTACCCAACAAACTCCCCGCGTCCATAACCTCCTCCTGGGGTTGCTTTAGAGGAAGATGAAATCCTACTGCACTGACCATAGCTTGTTCATTTGTGTACATCTCTGCTAACCTGCTAGAGTCCTTTGGGTTGGTTGATGCCCTGCCACAAAATTTACCTCCTTTTAATCATGTCTGCTGACACAATTACATGGACGATTGCTCCTATACCTACTTCTTGGCTCACCAAGATGTGTTTAAAGAATATAAATATCTTGAGAACAGTCCTCCTGAGCCACATGCTAAAGGTCTATGTACCTAAGGGGAGGAAAGGTTGTCTGAGGTTATCTTTCTCTCAGTTCAGGCTGAGGTTCTGTTTGTTTATTTGAGTTCCGGAAATAACCCTGGGAATTTACGTAGGTGCCAAGGGAAACATGAGGCCAGTGGACTCTAAAAACACGTAAGCCCCAGAAGACAGCAGGCATACACCCAGAGAAAGACACTGGGGCCCTGCTTTAGATCCAACAAAGGCCTGTTGACTTTGGGGGAGAGGTTACACATTTCTTATTGGCTAATGGGAATGTCATTTTGTCTGTGTTCTAAAGAGAGGCAGAAGCAATGGTGCAGTTTGGGAAGAATTTTAGTATCTCTCCGGGGTGGTACAGAGCCTGTCTTAATTAGGGTTTCTATTGTTGTAATAAAACACCATGACCAAAAAGCAGTGTTGAGGAGGAAAGAGTTTAGTCTGCTTACACTTCCCTATCCCTGTCCATCAGTGAAGGAAGTCAGGGCAGGAACTCAAACAGGGCAGGAATCCAAAGGCAGGAGCTGATGCAGAGGCCACGGAGGGATGCTGCTTACTGGTTTGTTCCCCATGGCTTGCTCAGCCTGCTTTCTTATAGAACCCAGGACCACCATCCCAGGGGTGGCCAGAAGATAGAACCACCCACAATGGGCTGCTCCCCACCCTCATTAATCACTAATTAAGAAAATGCCTTACAGCTAGATCTTATGGAGGCATCTTCTCAACTGAGATTCTCTCCTTTCAGATATCTCTAGTTTGTCAAGTTGACATAAGACTAGCCAGCACAGAGCTCCTCTTCTAATGCAACACATGCCCATTCTCTTATGAAGTCTTCTCCTGTACTAGGGTTGAAAGCTGGGAATGAGATCTACACCACTCAGCATCCTGGGAGGCCCCTTTCTGGGTATTGATGAAGCTGTCCTGAGATGAAGAAATGCCCATGGAAAGCTGAGGAGTGTGTTTAAGGACAATGGCTTGGAGGGGAATTGGGCATGTGGGGAAAGTGGGCTGTGATGCCCTCATGATACAGCCCCCAATACCATCAGGAGATCAGGGAAGCCCCACAGAGCTGTCCTGAACCGAGGTAACAAGACCTTAGATGTGGCCACTTCAGAAGGGCAAATGCCTCTCTTGCTTAAGAAAGCCTTAAGGTTTGAACCTCCTTGGCAGCTGGAGATGAGTGTCTGGTTCCTAAGATGGGGTTGGAGCAAGGTAGCATCCATTGTAACCTTCCTCTATTACAAGCAGGGAGGTCTATGCTGGTCTCCCAGAGAGGCTCAGTTCCTAGATCCACCTTTAAAGGCCTTTGCCCTGCCCTGGCTATAGGAGCTGTTTTGACCTTGCCGCTGCTGAACAACGGCAGCATACAGAAAACAAAACAGCACATGGAAAAGAAAATCAAATTTGTATTTCAATAGATTATCCTGTCAGAGAACATTTTACAGTCTTCAAGTCATGTTCAATCATGTGTTCTGATTTGATCCTCAGAACTTGGAAGTTTTGTTTTGTTCTGTGTGTATGAGTGTTTTGTCTGTATATCACGTGTGTGCCCGGTGCCTGAGGAGGCCAGAAGAGGAGATTAGATATCCTGGAACTGGAGTCACAGAAGGTTGTGAGCTACTGTGTGGGTTCTGGGAATCAAATCTAGGTTTTTGAAAGAGCAGCCAGTGCTCGTAACTTCTGAGATGTCTCTCTAGGCTGCTCAAACCCGAATATTAACATTTAGTACTAACATTAAAAAGTTTGAGTTTGATCCCCAGAACCACGAAACAGCAACAAGAGAAGACAGCAAAACCCTTTAGGAAGGAAAAGACCAGGCATCTGTTTAGTATGTACATCTGTCCTTCTCTGACAACAAGGAAAGGCAGAAATGGCCATCAAGAAGCACCAGCCTACAGTACTCAGTGAAGGCTGAGTATCTACTTGTTGGGTGTTTCCTACATGTTCCAGTCCTGTGCTTCCTGGATCTTTTTTTTTTTTTTTTTAATATACAGAATGTGAAGCTTTATTTTTAAAAGATTGCATTTTTCTGAAAAACCAGAATATATGGAAATGCAAGGAACAATCTTAGTCTCTAAAAAATTAGACAGCAGGTGTTTGAAGCTCAAACAGCCTTCAAAATGGAGGCAGTGAACACTCGTAAGCTCTCACTAACAGGACCACCAAAATGAGAGCTGAACAAGGATGACCCCCCAAAAAGTGCCCAATCCTACACAAAGAACTATAGGCCACTGAGGAAGTCTGAGAACGAAGAGGGCTTCTTCCCCAGGGAAGAGTACACCAATTAATTATCCAGTGTCAAATGGGTAGCGTTATACGAACCAAACAGATTATATTTAAGAATACATATGTATATACATACATATATACATGTTGGGGAATATTTGTACACTGTGTGAAGATGTGTTGCTGTGATTGGTGTAATAAAAAGCGGAACAGCCAATAGCTAGGCAGGAGAGATAGGCGGGACTTCCGGGCAGAAGGGAAGAGAAGGAGGAATCAAGGACCCCAGAATGCCATGGAGATGAAGAATGAGTCAGACACACAGAATGGGAGAGAGGTAAAAGCCATGTGGTAGAATGTAGGTGAATAAAAATGGGTTAATTTAAATTATAAGATCTAGTGGGACAAGCCTAAGCTAAGGCCGAGCTTTCATAGTTGAGTCTCCATGTCGTTATTTGTGAACTGGTGATCCAATGAAAAATCCAACTACATATGCATGCAATAACAATTAGTAAAAAAAGATGCCATGAGGTTGGGGATTTAGCTCAGTGGTAGAGCGCTTGCCTAGCAAGCGCAAGGCCCTGGGTTCGATCCTCAGCTCAAAAAAAAAAAGATGCCATGAATCTGAAGGAGAGTGTGGAGGGGTAAACAGGAGGGTTTGGAGGGTAAAAAGGGAAGGAAATACTATAATTGTAATCTCAAAGAGAAAAAATTAAATGGAGGCATCGGACTTTTAGTGATAGCATGGAGCTACGTTGCAAATGAAGCCGTTACCACATGGCTGCAAACTACC
Organism: Peromyscus nudipes; assembly: GCA_902168325.1. Classification (NCBI taxonomy): domain Eukaryota; kingdom Metazoa; phylum Chordata; class Mammalia; order Rodentia; family Cricetidae; genus Peromyscus; species Peromyscus nudipes. Next base: position 24,137 of record CABHPH010136156.1, read on the forward strand.
CCCATGTCCCCACAGCACTAAACAAAATGGCTTTGATCCCAATCCTTTCAAATGGGTCTCAGTGCAGCAAGAGAAAAGCTGAACAGCATACACAGAACTATGCAAAGTTTCTGTACAACTATTTAAACATCTGTTTGGTTGATAAAAGCAATCATGGTAAGTTTTAAAAAAAGAAAAAAAGAACAACAAAAAAGAAAACCCCAGCTGGCTAGACCTCTCAAACAGTCAGAAGTCCTCTTCACCAGTGGTCAAGTAAAGTTTACAGGAGATCTTAATAAATTAGCTTGATGCGGTGGCAGAAAGCTCATTTCAAAATCGATGCTTCCTCTTGATATAGGTTTGCCACCAATCTGTACAATTCTGTTAACTGAGGATGCATTACTTGGTCGGGTTATCATACCTGCTCCTGCCTGCCTGTCACTTATCACCTTGTGTCATGGTAGCCAGGGACGTCAGAAAGATGCTCCCTGGATCTTAGGGGACTCATAACTAGAGAAGCTGTACTTAATGTACAATTCAGGATTGAATCCCAGTTGGAAATCTGTAGTCTGCGGTCTCGGGGGCCTCCTCTTTCTTCCTCTGGGGGCAGACTAGGATAGGCAGAATCAGATGCTGGGAGACCTGGGAGAATGGAGAGTTCTTGGAAGGGGTTAAGAGGGCAGGATGAAGAAAAAACATATATTTTTTTTATGCTGTGTGCTAAACCCTTCACGATAAAATCATTAATCTAAAAACCTGCAAGAAACTGGGCATAGGGGTGCACGCTTGTAACCTCGGTGTGCTAAAGGTTGAAACCATCCTGGTCTACACTCTGATTCAAACAAATACCAAACCAAACCAAACCAAACTTTAAGAATTTCATATATGAAGTTGGGTGTGGTAGACACCCATACTATAATACTTAAATGGAGACAGGATCAGGAATTCAAAGCCATCCTCAGATACAGAGTGAGTTCAAAGCCCTTGTTTCTTCCTGACAGTGTTGAAAATCTGAGGCCTCATTTTTGCTGTTATTTTGTTGTTTTTTTTTTCAGACAGTATCTCTGTGGCCCAGGCTGGCCTTGAACTCGTGACAATCCTGCCTAAGCTTCCTCAGTGTTGAGATTACAAGCATAAAACACCATGCCCAACTGTCTTTTTTCTTTTTTTGAGACAGGGTCTCTCAACACAGCCCTGGCTATCCTGGAACTCACTATGTAGACCAGACTGGCCTTGAACTCACAGAGCTCTGCCTGCCTTTGCCTCCCCAGTGCTGGGATTAAAGGCATGCACCACCATGACTAGCTCAGCTGTCTTGGCCTTAAAAACAAAACAGAACTTTACTTCTTTAACTTATTTGTTTTCTTGACAGAGTTTCACTATGTAGCTCAGGCTAGCCTAGAACTCCCTGAAATTCTTCTGCTTCAGCCTCCCAATCAGTCAGATTTCAGGCATGAGCCATTATGCTTGGCAGTCTTGACCTTTTAAAAACTTTATTATTAGTGCGTGTAAGTAAGTGTGTGTGTGTAGATACGCATGTGCTATGGCATTCTTTTTTTTTTTTTTTTTAAAGAAATATATAGTCTTTATTGCTATGGCATTCTTGTAGAGCTCAGAGGACAGCTTCAAGTTCCCTCCTTCCACCTCACTATACAGACCAGGCTGGCCTCCAACTCCGAGATCCATCTGCCTCTGGCTCCGGAGTACTGCAAGTAAAATAGGAATGAAAGCATGCGTGATTATGACTGGCTGAGTCCTAGCCTCTTTTTTTTTTTTTTTTTTTTTGATAAAGTTGTCATACTTTTTTCTTGAATAAAGTGATAAAGCAATTGTCTTTTCCCCTTACATGTAGTATGATTCAGAAAGAATCTTTGTAAAAGAAAACAAAGGGAGGGAGGGAGGAAGGGACACACACACACACACACACACACACACACACAGAGAGAGAGAGAGAGAGAGAGAGAGAGAGAGAGAGAGAGCGCTAGTATAATACCACACTGGCCTGCAAGTTAATTGAGAGTCTTGGTCCAATTTTCAAGAATCTCCCCCAGAACACAAAGACCTCTTGTACTCAGGGTGTTTATGTTCGCTCTAATACTGTCCCTGGCCTGGAGTCTGGAGCTGCGCTCTGCTGATACACAGCTGTGGAGAGAACCCCAAACCTGCGCAAACCGTGCAAACCCCAGTCCTGCTCTCCCTACAGAGCAGGAGAAGATCACAGCAAGTCAAGCCACTGGTGTTTCTATCACTCTCTCTGCAAATGTCATCCCTGGAATACACGGATGTTAACATTTCAGCGGCAACGTCTACAGTGGAAATCCCACAGAGCCTTAAATGACTTTACTGAACTGGAGCAGACAGGATAGAAACAAGAAAACATCCATTGTGTTCAGCCAGACTTAGAGGGTTCAAGGCTAATTCTTATGCAATCTGCTTCAAGCGAACTGCACCAGCCTTTAGTCTTTCCTTGGCAGGGAGTGGAAGCTTTGACCATCATACATGATTTTCCAGAAGGCTGTCTGCATTGTGGGAGCCCGTTTTCAGGTTCCTTGTGGCTTTACCCAGCAGGTCCGCATAGAGAGGATGATTAGGACCTGAGTGCAGGTGTCTGAGATGGTCTGCACTTGGCTGTGAGAGGGGTGGGGGGAGGTCTTTTGCTCCACCCCTTGGCGTCTCTATAAATACCCTGGGGCAGAGACAGTCAGGGCCCATTGGAATAGGTTCCAGGCCCTCTCGAGGCTATCCTGTATTTTCTATCTGTTTATCTCCACACTCTAAATCCTTCTATCTAATATTTCCTGCTGCTCTCACTCAAGAAAACTCTGGGGAACTGTGGGGTTGGTGGGTAAACACCCTGCACTGCATAGAAAGGCTGTAGTGGGAATAAAATAAAATTTTAAAATTTTATTATTAGCTCAAGATAGAAGTATGAAAGGTCATCCTTTTATATATCTGGAAAAATGAAGTAAGGGCATGTAGCACATCCAGCAGCAGCTGGAATAAGAGCTGACGGAGCAAGGTCCCTGGGAGGGCTTAGTGCTGACTTACAGGAATAGTGATGTGTTAGCGGCTCCTTTTCCTAGTGTGCCCTCCAGTCAGATTCCTGTGATTCCAGGGACAATTGGCCATAGGCTTGGTGGTCCCAAACAATTGAACTATTGTCTTGACGGTTCTGGGGTTCAGAGGTTTAAAGTCTGTCTTCAGGACTGTGTTCCTTCTGGAAGCTCTAGGGGAGAGCTCTGAAGTGTCTGACGCCATCTGCATTCCTTAGTTCATGCTGCTCTCACTCCCCGACCTCGCCTCTACCCCCATCCCATCACTGTGACCTGTCTCTACCATCCCATCTTTTGTCCTGAATCTGACCCTCTGGCATCCCTGTCTGAGGACCCTTACAATGACTTTGAGGACACTCGGACAACCCAGAATAATCTTCTCTCTCAAATCCTTACGTTAATGACATCTGCCAATTGGCTTGGTCCTTGTAAGGAGGCGGGCACAGTCATCTGTGGGGGCCTCTTTGTTCAGTTACCTTCTCCCGACGTCCCTGCTCTGCTGTGGCTGTAATGAGAACAGCCCCAGCTGACTGAGTGGCTCCTGGGTGGGCACAAGAGTTTTACTGATGACAGAGAAGCAGCAGCCTGACCAGGTGCTTTCTGTGGTGTCCTCACACTTTAACTGTTTTTGGGATCCATGGCCAGATTTCCAACTCCCACTTGTACAGTCCTTTGAAGATTTTCTCTGGCTGCCAGAGCCTATTCTGAAGCCAGAAGTAGAAAAGAATTAATGCTCCCTTGTGCCCCCAAGCCTCTCTCTCTCTCTCTCTCTCTCTCTCTCTCTCTCTCTCTCTCTCTCTCTCTCTTTTTCTTCCCCTAGAGCTGAGGACCGAACCCAGGGCCTTGTGCTTTTTGGGCAAGCGCTCTACCACTGAGCTAAATCCCCAACCCCAAGCCTCTCTTTTCAATGACCAATAGACCCAACTCCCTTGGCCTGTGGCTGGGAACACTCTTAAGTGCCCATAATATACAGTTTTCCAGAATTCCCAATGGAATTAAGCTACAGTTGTCTACAGTGTGTCCTGTTTGGAAAATATCTTCTCCTCTTCTATCTGCCTTCTCCTAATGGTCTTATTTCTCCCAACTCCCCTAATATTTTTTGGATCATCTGCCAGGGGAATTGCTTGTACTTATGTCTACTCAGAATCTGTTTCCAGGGGAATTCAAAGTAGACTATTAGTCAACTCAGTTGCCCTGGATTGCATGGCTGGTAAATCTGCTGCAAATTACATGTCTCTAACACACACACACACACACACACACACACACACACACACACACACACCCTTTGCTTCTCTTAGCTGGCTTATTTCTCATTGTCCCTGAGGGATACCACTGACTTGGGATGTAATTAAGCCAGAAGGTACTTCACTCCACGTATCTCACTTGAAAGATGAGAGGAGTCCCAGAGGGTGAGAGGTGACTGCAGTCATCTGAGAGCCTGATGTGATGGGGATGAGGATGCTGCGACTCTCAGGTTTTAGCAGTGTTAAGATCATCTCAGGGTACCACACACAGATTCATCAGGCAGTGTGAGAGTGGTGTGTGTGTGTGTGTGCGCGCTGCCAAATGAGTAAAGAATTGCAGACATATGCCACCATGACTAGAGGACCTGTGTCATTAACTTATTGACTTAAAATTCTGCATCAGGACAAGGCAACAAAAAACTGGCTGACAGGATGTCTATTGTGGTGCTTTGAATAAGAATGGCCCCCATAGGTTCATATATTTGAATGCTTAGTCACCAGTACTATTTGAAAGGGTTAGAAGGATTCAGAGTGTGGCCTTGTTGGAGGAAGTGTGTCACTGGGGGCATGCTTTGAGGTTTCGGAAGCCCACACCAGGCCTAGGCTTACTCTTTCTTGGTCTGCAGATTAGGATTTAGCTCTTAGCTGCTGCTCCAAGCATCATGAGTGCTGCCATGGTGATAATAGACTAAACCTCTGAAACTGTAAGCAAGCCCCCAATTAAATGCTTTCTTTTATAAGAGTTACCATGGTCATGGTGTGCGGGGTGTTTACCCACCAACCCCACGGTTCTCCAGAGTTTTCTTGAGTGTGAGCAGCAGGAAATATTAGATAGAAGGATTTAGAGTGTGGCGATAAACAGAAAATACAGGATAGCCTCGAGAGGGCCTGGAACCTATTCCAATGGGCCCTGGCTGTCTCTTCCCCAGGGTATTCATAGAAAAGCCAAGGGGTGGAGCAAAAGACACCCCCCCCCACACACACACACAGCCAAGTGCAGACCATTTCAGACACCTGCACTCAGGCCTGTGGTCCAATCATCCTCTCTATGCAGACCTGCTTGGTAAAGCCACAAGGAAGCTGAAAATGGGCTCCCACAATGGTGTCTCTTCACAGAAATACAATAGTGACTAAGACATCTACATACACAGACTTTCTCAATACGTATGTGTGCTTATGATACTATAAATAAAACATAGACTCAAAATCTAGGTTGTAGGAAACAGTTTCTGCAGAATACTATTTTATCAGCATGTAGTTCTTCTACAAGGTAAATTTTATACCATAAATTGTCTGTACTATTGAAAAAGAAGAAATAATTGAATTACCCTAAAATGGGTTTTTTGTTTGCTTGTTTGTAATCCTTCTTACTATTTAGGGCTGATAGGAACATAATTTTTCATCTATTTCCCCAAGACGAAACCTCATGGGAGAGACAACTGGTTCTGCTCCCCTTTCTTCCTTTAAGAGGAGGCCTTCAGTGAAGCCCTTGCCTGGTGGGATTTGTGTGTTTCATTCTGAATTCAAATCCTTCAGTCTCCGGAGAAGAAATTAATGGAAAACGACATGCTCCATTAGCACTGGCATTCAGAACATGAGAAGAGCGAGGCCCTGTCCAGGCAGTGGCAGGGTTGCCAATCACAGAAGGCGCACCTGGCACTCCCCTCTGGGTGTTGGGCGCCACTTGCTACAAATCCTGGTTTTGTTACTGACTCGTGGTGTGACGCCTTGGGTGATCTTGTTACCCTTCTCTATCAGTTACTTTATCTTGAAACAGAGATGAAATTACAGTGTTGGCTGCATCCCTGCTGGGCAGCTGTTCCATGCTGGGATCTTCTTAGTGGACTGGTCTACTTAGAGATGTGAAGCATCTCGGGAAGCCAAAACATGTAAAGCCTGGGGTTGCCTAGATGGATGAGGCCTGAGGTCTGACTTGCCTACTGTGTTCCTGGCTTGCTCAGCACAGGAAAAAGAAAAACTGTAGAGGTTTGTGAAATTTACATTGTTCCCTGGCATGTTGTCATCCCTGAATTGGGCTTTTACAGTTGTGGGCTCCTGAACTACCACAGTGTCTGTAATTAAATTATATATTAGCTACTTTGATAACTATTGCAGTACCAATACCACCCTTGCTTGGGCGGAGCTGTTTGCAGAATTGTGACTTGGGAAAGTTTTATGCAGTCTATGGTTGAATCTATGTGCTGTCATGGACAAGTTGGTTATTCCAGACCTAATTAGTAGCAATATAGATACAAAATCAATACTGGGGAGGCGGAGGCAGGAGGATCAGGAGTTCAGGCCAGCCTTCAAGACAGAGTAAGTTCTAGGCCAGGCAAAGATATATGAGACCCTGTTTCAAAAACCAAAAGGGCTGCAGAGATGGCTCAGCAGTTAAGAGTACTTGCTGCTCTTCCAAAGGACCCAAAACTCGACACCCACATCAAGAGGCGCATAACCATCTGTAACTCCAGTTCCAGACATCTGAGGCCTCTGAGTTACCTACACTCACATGCATTATAGACACACCTACACATAATTCAAAATAGGAAAAATAAATTTTTCACACAAACAAACAAATTAATGCTACAGCCAAACTAAGGCCTTACTTTTTTAATCCCAGGGTGCTTTGCATGCTATCACTAAATCAATACATTTATTCTCCAAAAAAGATGAACAAATCCAATTTTTTCCTAAACTAAGTTTTTTTTTTTAACTCAAACTTAAAAAAAATGTTTTGAGCTTGGTGTGGTGGTTTCATCACTTGGGAGGCAGAGGTTGGTGGGTCTCTGTAAATTCACTGAAAAAGAATTGACTTAATCTTGACCCTTGAAGAGTTTAGAATTAGACTTTTTTTTTTAGTATAAAAAAATACATTTAAAGAATTTATATAGGAAAAGGAATCAAAATCTTGGGATGTAGCTCAGTGGTAGAATGCTTGAGCATTACAAAAGAGAGGAAGGAAGGAAGGGAGGGAGGGAGGGGTGAGAAAAAGGAACTGAGCACAAGATGTTTTGCTGAACAAAGGGCCTCTGGCCTCCTTGCAGGCTGTAGTTCCTTAGGGGCTCCTAAGGCTGTGTTAGAATTTATAAACAGAAAAACAGGTCCCCATAGATGTTGAAAGGCTGTAGGCCGTGGATCTCACCACATCAGCCTGCAAAAGGATGAACTGGGGGTGGGGATGGAGAGGAGGCCCACTGCCCTAAGGCTCTCTAGAATTTAGTTCCTGCTGCTGCTGCTGCTGATTTTTTTGTTTGTTTGTTTGTTTGTTTGTTTTGTTTTTTGAGACAGAGTTTCTCTGTGTAACAGCCTTGGCTGTCCTAGAACTCACTCTGTAGATCAGGCTGGCTTTGGATCACAGAGATCTGCCTGCTTCTACCTCCCGAGTGCTGGGATTAAAGGAGTGTGCCACCACTGTCCAATTTAGCTTCTTAAACTATGTATGGGTCATGGCCCCATGTGGGGTTATGTAACTGAATTGGGAGAGGGGCACAAAAAAATAAAAAATAAAAATCTTGCCGGGCGTTGGTGGCGCACGCCTTTAATCCCAGCACTCGGGAGGCAGAGAGGCAGGCGGATCTCTGTGAGTTCAAGGCCAGTCTGGGCTACCAAGTGAGTTCCAGGAAAAGGTGCAAAGCTACACAGAGAAACCCTGTCTCGAAAAAAAAAAAAAAATCTGGAAACAGTAAAAGGTTACTGAACCCTAAGAACCAAAAATTAATTCAAAATCAAATACATCATAAGTCCAAGATGTTTCTGGCAGCACTTTGTAGCACTGTGCAGTTTCATCACAGCCTTGTTCTGAACACACTGATGGTGCGAGCCCTGCACTGTGTGAGCCATTGTGCCCTGGCACACAAGGCCGACAAGAACTGCCCCAAACAACCCAGCTCAGATTCCAGGTGCTTATGGGTTACGGACTGCAGTGTTCTCGTTTTCCTGCTGTTATAGAAACACAGTGGTTTAATTATAGAAAACAAAGACACTGAGTATTTTTCTACTGTTAGTATAAGTTTGGATTATACTAAGTGTTTGATTTTAAAAATTGCTGTTTGAGTTACTAACTCGAGTTTCATTAAAAGAAAAAAAAATCACTACGTAAAGCCTGGTGTGGTGGCACATGACTTTAATTTTAGCACTTGGTAGGCAGAGGCAGGAGGATCTTTGTGAGTTCAAGCCCAGTTGGGGCTACCTAGTCTAGAGACCCTGTCTCCAAAAAACTGGAAAAAAGAATCAGTAGATGCATTTTAGTTTGGTTTTAGGACAGAATTTCTAACTGCCCTGGTGAAATGTCTGTCCATGAAAGCACTTGTATAAGCCTCATGACCTAAATCCAACCCTCAGATCCCCTGGGGCAGAAGAAAAGGACCAACTCTCAGAAGCTGTCCTGTGACCTCCACAGACATGCTCTGACACATGTGCCTGCACTCACTTACACACCTCACACCTTACACAACACACATAGACACACACACATGCACACACACAGGCTCACACTAAATAATAAAATTTAAGGTACTTTTCTTTTTCAAAGTTTTGTTTTAAAAACTTACTCGTGCATCTGTATCTGTGTGCGTCTGTGTGAACATGTGCCACTGTGTGTATGTGCCACAGGAGTCCAGAACAAGGTGTCGGATTCCCTGGAATAGGAGTGACAGGCAGTTGTCAGTTGCCTGACATGGGTGTTGGGAACCAAACTCAAGTCTTCTGGAATTATAGCAAGTGCTCTTAATGCCTGGGCCATCTCTCCAGCCCCCCTAAAAATAACTTAAAAATTTAAAAGAATTCCCAACAATTTCTGAAATGGTCCTAAACATACGTCTGCTGTTTTACGCCATGTGTTTATTTGAAGCAGTGTTCTCTGATGATAATTATAAAAACAAAGAATTGATCAAGTCTGAAAAACGTTGAAGATTCTGTGTCTTGCAGCAGAAAGTATTTGCCGAGATTTAACTCTTTATGTAAAAATGAGTACTTCCAGCCCATTTCTATACAAATTTGCTTTATTCTTTTTTTTTTTTTTTTTGGTTTTTTGAGACAGGGTTTCTTTGTGTAACTTTGTGTCTTTACTGGAACTCACTCTGTAGTCCAGGCTGGCCTCGAACTCACAGAGATCCGCCTGCCTCTGCCTCCAGAGTGCTGGGATTATAGGCATGCACCACCACCGCCCAGCTATTCTTTAATAAATGGAAAAATAATATATGTACCAAAGAAATTTGAACCTCCTGCCTTAGGCTTCCAAGTGCTGTGATAACACTCAATTTCCAAATAATTGTTTTAAATTTTTTTTATGGTTTTATTAGTACATGTTTTATTTGTGTATTTATTTTATATGCCTATATACCTGGGGTCCTGTAAAAAACTTCTCAGGTGAAAAAGAGGTCATGAGGTAAGTTTAAGCCTTGCTTGGGGCAGCTTAAGGAGGGTTAAACTTGGAGAATTCTACCCCTTCATGCAGTTACTCACTGTCAAATGACGTAAGAGAAAATAGGAAGTGTTTTTAACTGCACAGTTGTGAGAGGCACATCGATTCACTGTGTGTAGGCTGTGACATTGCCCCTTACCCGGGAAACAGATGGGCTTTGGCCCTCCCATCTTATTCGCAGGGTCTTTTTGACAGTCCAGGCCTGCTTGATCAAACCAACTGCTTGATTAGCAAACGGGTCCAAGTCAGACTGAAGGCATGCATAATTCAGCAGCAAAGCATGTGCCTAACTTGAAGCCTTGGGTTTGCGTGCCAAAGCTATAAAAACAAGCAAAACACAGGTAGCTAGATACAGTGATGCTCATGTGTCATCCCAGAACCTAGGAAGATCCCAGGTACAAGGCCAGCTCAGGCCACAGAGTGAGTTTGAGCCAGCCTGTGCTACGTGACATGACCCTGTTTTTAAAGTCAAGTTTTCTTTTTCAACTACCAAGTTGTTCAAGGTTAGCCTAAAATAGAACAGCCCAGTGATGTGATCAGCACAGAACAAGGACTCCTTCTCAGAGACGGAACAGACGGAAAGTGATACCGCTGGCCCTCGACCCTGTGGAACCTTCCAGGAATAAGCGGGTAGTGTTGCTATCTGATGTGTCAGCTCTCCTCAGTCACGTGGTTCTGCGGGACTTTCTTGTGTCACCAAAACCTGGCCCTTGGATAGCACACATTTCTGACTAGAAATTTAATACAATCTAATTAGCTAGAGAACATGGATTTTAATCTATACAATATGAGCTTAATGGAGAATTGGAATCTAGGGGCTGGAGGGATGGCTTAACCGTTGAGAGTATCGGGTGCTCTTGCAGAGGACCTGGGTTCAGTTCCCAGCACCCACATGGTGGCGACTCACAATCATCTGTAACCCCAGTTCCATAGGATCTGACACTGTCTTCTGGCTTCCTTGGGTGCCAGGTATACTCATGGTGCACACACATGCACGTAAGCAAAATTCTCATACATGTGAAAATAAAAATGAATTAAAAAAAAATTTAATTGGAATCTAGACAGAAGAAACTGTGATGAGCCTACTGTGGGTACTAACATGTACTCTGTTGGGGAGTGCTGCTTACTTGGTTGTTCTCCTAAGTATTTGTTTATTTTACTGTACTGTATGAGTGTTTTACGTACGGGTATGTATGTGCATTGTGTGCATGTCTAAGGCCCATGAAGGTCAGAAGAAGGCATCAGATGCCCCGGAACTGGAGTTACAGATGGTTGTGAACTACTGTGCAGAAGCTGGAAACTGAACCCAGGTCCTCTGAAAGAACATCAAGAGCAGCTACTGCTCTTAACCGTTGAGCCATCTCTCCAGCCCTTAAACGTGGTTAGTTTGCTGTTTTGTTTGTCACTGGTGTGCACAGGGATGCAACTTACTCTTATCCGGGCTTTTTCTTAAACATCTTACTTATGATTAATCAATGTTCTTAATATTGGGTATTAAAATTGAGAAGAATGTGTGGATGGTGTATAGGTTTCTTTCCTTCCTTCCTTCCTTCCTTCCTTCCTTCCTTCCTTCCTTCCTTCCTTTCTTTCTTTCTTTCTTTCTTTCTTTCTTTCTTTCTTTCTTTCTTTCTTTCTTTCTTTCTTTCTTTCTTTTTGAGAAAGAGTCTCACTATGTCTCCCAGGTGGACCTCAAACTCACAGATATCCACCTGCCTCTGCCTCCTGAGGACTGGGATTAAAGGTGTGCATCACCATATCCGGCCAATAAACCTCTGTTATAAAGACACTGTCCTCATTCCTGGAAAAGGAGGAATCTGGGCCTGGAGGGGTGGCCATTGGTGAAGGGAGCTTGCTTGCTCTTCCGGAGGATCCAGGTTCAGTTCCCAGTGTCCATAGCAGGCAGCTTACAACCTCCAGCAGCAGGGGATCTGATGCCCTCTTCTGGCATCCATAGGCACCACACTCATGTGTGCAAATCCACCCACATGCTCAGAGAATAAAAATAAAATAAACCAAAAAACAAACAAAACAAAAAAAAAAAAAGGAAGAAGAAAGAAAGAAAGAAGAAGGAGGAGGTAAAGGCACAGTGGCACACACCTTTAATCTCTGAACCCAGGGAGCAGAAGCAAGAGGATGTCTCTGAGTTTGAGACCAGCCATGGCTACATAGTTGAGACCTGGTCTCGATGTGTGTGTGTGTGTGTGTGTGTGTGTGTGTGTGTGTGTGTGTGTAACCAAACATTGCATTTGCATTTTTATTTTTAAACATAATAAACCCTATAGCTACAGGAATATTTCAACTTGTTTAAAAAAAATCCTCCTCTGTTGCTATTGTTGTCATCAGTTTTTGTTAGCTTGTTTGAGATAAGAATCCCTTGTAAACCAGAACTCACGTAGAGAACGGACACCCAAAGGTTGAACTCCGACCTTCACATGCATGCTGTGGCAGGTGAGTGCTCACACTCACATGCAACTCCTACATCTTACACACAAGCACACAAACAAGCTGAGTGTGGTGGCTCACACTTGTATTCCATATGGAGATTGATTTACAGTAGGTATGCATGTGTCTTCAGATGAACGAGTTTATTAAGCATGTAGCAAGCAAAAGCAGAAGAATAAATAGTAGACGGGTGGAAGCAGCAGACAGACGGAAAAGCATCATAACATTGTGGACTTACAATGTCCAGCTGGAACAACTAGAGTCACCTGACTGTGAGAGGAAGCAAAAGCAACATCATCAAACCAGGCACTTGGCAACAGCTAGCAGAAATGACTAGGGAAGCTCTGCTGAAAGTGTGCTGGGCTCTGGACTGGGAGAGCAGAGCACAGCCATCTCTCCATGGGTGAGCTGCTTCTACCTCCTGGTTCCCACTGCAGGCATTCTTACAGCATGTGATAAACCACAGTAACTTCCAGTGGAAATAGTTTACCTTCCAGTCATTTGCAAAGCTGAAATAGTTTTAATATTCTTGGCCACTGGCTGTTGTCCTTTTCCCTGTCCCAGAGTTAAGGAGCCGACCTGTCACAGGACGAGGAGATTTGGAGGACAATCAAGAACATGTTCAAGTCTGAGAGGTGACCCATCTCTCATTCCTAGAGTCTGCTCTTGACAAGCACCAACAGCACATGAAAAATTGTCAGTATAATGCATATTACACAGAGACCAAAAGATTCCAGCTGGAGCTCCAGAGTGAGACCCTGTATCACAAAAAAACGAAACCGAAGTAAAAGAAACAGATAGCAAATGCTGACACAGACGTGTGGTGGTGGTGGTGGGATGAATCTCACACTCTGGAAAGTCACGTAAACCACTACAACCACTCTGAAAACTAGGGTGGAAGTTCCTCAAGAAAGCAAAAAACCCTGGGCTGGAGAATGGCTAAGCAGTGAAGAGCACAGGCTGTTCTTCTAGAGGACCTGGTTTCAATTCCCAGCACCCACACATGGCTCACAAGGGTCTCTATAACTCCAGTTCCAGGTAATGTGACGCCCTTTTCTGGCCTCCTCAGGCGTCAGTGGTACATAGACATACGTGCAGGCAAAATATCCATACCCCCAGACATGAAAACAAAACAAAACAAAAGCAAAAACTTATATTCCTATACCACTCCCAGGAATGTACCAAAAGGAACATAGCACAGTGGAGTTTTATTTGGCCACAAAGAAAAATGATTATGTCATTTCTAAGAAAATGGGTAGGCCCGCAGATGATCATAAGTAAACTAGAACCAGAAAGACAAATATCACATTTTATTTCATCATGGAGCCTATTCTCTCTCTCTCTCTCTCTCTCTCTCTCTCTCTCTCTCTCTCTCTCTCGGGCATTAGTTGCTTCTCTGTGGCTGTGATAAAATACCATGACTAAAAGCAACTTATAGAAGATTGATTTGGACTTACGGTTCCACGGGGAGAGTCCAAAAAGGCCAGGAAGGTAAGTCACGGTGGGAGAGCCAGGAAGCCAGCTGCTCCGGTTCTCATCTGCACACAAGAAGCAGACTGAGAGAACAGAAAGCAGGGCAAGGCTATAAACCCTCAGAGCTCACCCCCAGCAACTTACTTCCTCCGCACACACCGTTTATCTTGGTTGTCTACCTGATTGATTAGAATCAACTAAGAGAGAAGCTGCTTGTCAAGTCCATCCTGTTCCTGTGGCTCCTCAGGGATCCCCAAGGCCTTCCATGCCACGACAGCTGCTGGGATCTCCCGACTGTGGACTGGACAACAGCTGAGCTCTTGATCGGTCTGGTCTGAGACAACCACTGTTGGACTACTCCGACTGTATCACGTAAACCAATGTAATAAAATCTCTTTTTGACATATCTCCATTCTACTCCCCTAGAAGACCCTTGACCAGCACCCAGGCTGGCCCTGAGCAGCTTATGCAGTTGAAGATGACTGTGAACTTCTGGTGTTCCTGCTCTCATCTCCCAAGTGTTAGGATCACAAGCGTTGGGACAGTTTTGTGTGGTACTAGAGAGCAAGCCAGGGCTTTGTGCATGGTATGAAAGTGCTCTACAAACCAAGCTATGCCCCCAGGCCCAATTTTACATTTTTTTTTTTTTTTTTTTTTTTTGGTTTTTCGAGACAGGGTTTCTCTGTGTAGCTTTGCGCCTTTCCTGGAACTCACTTGGTAGCCCAGGCTGGCCTCGAACTCACAAAGATCCACCTGGCTCTGCCTCCTGAGTGCTGGGATTAAAGGTGTGCGCCACCACCGCCCAGCTAAATTTTACATTTTTTAAGGCACACGATCTGTGATATTTTGTTTTGATAGATTAAGCAGAATAATAATACACTCTCCACTTACGGCTTCACTTAGCTCTTTTCCACAGGTGCTGTCAGGGCTTTGAATTTCGCTTTGTGTTTACTGTTTCTTGTCATAATATATACCCTAAGATAGGATCTCACTAAGTATCCCTGGCTGCCATGGAACCTCTATGTAGACCAGGCTGGCCTCAGCCTCATACAGAGCCACCTGCTTCTGCTTCCCAAGTGCTGAGATTAAAGGTGTGTGCCACGATGCTAGGCTTTGTCAAGTTTTCTGTTTTGTTTTGTGGTGTGTGTGTGTGTGTGTATGTCTTTAAACATAGAAAAAACAAATCTTATTTCTTTTCTTTCTTTCTTTTTTTTTTTTTTTTTTGATTTTTTGAGTCAGGGTTTCTCTGTGTAGCTTTGTGCCTTTCCTGGAACTCACTTGGTAGCCCAGGCTGGCCTCGAACTCACAGAGATCCGCCTGCCTCTGCCTCCCAAGTGTTGGGATTAAAGGCATGTGCCACCACCACCTGGCCAAATCTTATTTCTTACAATTGATAATTCATATCTCAAATATTTGTAGGTCTGCTTCTGTTGGTGTTTCTCGTTCATGTCGCTTTTACCTCTCTGTGTGCTGTTATATTTGTGTGTTAAACACTGAATTCATATGGGAATCATTTGAGACCTGGGATGAAGGCATCTTCCCCCATAGGAAATTTTTGTTCCCTTCCACTAGTCATCTGGAGGCAACACAAACCACTTTAATTCTAGGCCAAGTTAAAGCTTATGCTTCCTCGGACTGTGTAGTTATGTGTAATCTCAGCACTCATGGGGCTAAAACAACATTGTAAGAGATAACTCTGGGAACATAATGAGACGTTATATAAACTTTAAAAAGAAGCATTGCGTTTTCTTAGATCACTCAGGTGACAGGGACCAGCTTTAATGGGTCAGGAACTTGGCTTCACTCTCTGTTCACTGTGAAAAGGCAGTTTGGTCTCAGCCCAAAAGGAAGAAGATCAGAATCACCAACCGGGCCAGGCTTTGATAACTGACATTTACTTTCATAAAAACAAAACCAAACCATAGCTGACACTGTGCCCCTTACTTTTTGAGACTGCTAAAAGCCAGAGCTCAGTTCTACAGCTGTTACTTCTTAACTAACAAAAGTTCCACGAGTTAAACAGGCCTGAGCACCTGTTCCCCTCAAGGGTCTGCCTCAGTCTAGATTTTGGGAAGGATTTCTTTAGTCTGTTGGCAGCCCATTCATGGTTTAAAGACATATTGGCATTTCATTGGATTTTAAACTCTTCCCTTATTGCAGCCTCGTGTTGCCCCTCTCCTCAGCATACTAGAAGTGGAAGTAAGGCGATTCTTACCACAGATTCTCAAACAATGTCAGACTCTAGGAACTAAAATGTTTTTACAGGGTTAGAGGATGTAGATTCGTGGGCAGGGTGCTTGCCCAGCACACACCAAGCCCTGGTCTAATCCTTAACACTGCATAAAACCCAGTGTGGTGGGATTTACCTACAATCCCAACATTCAGGAGGCTGCAGCTGGAAGATTAGTATTCAAGGTCATCCTTGGCTACGGAGAGAGTTTGGGGGCCAAGGTGAGTTACATGAGACTCAGTCTCAAAATAAAGTCTTTTTTTAACTGGAGACCTCATCTTATAACTCTGACCACATATCATTCTTTGTCTGCAAGTCCTTATACCCATCTCTCTCGAAATGTCCTGTAAACTCCCGTACGACGTCTCTCCAGCCCTCCTCTATGCAGTAATCCCACGCCCGGTTTCTCCACAGGCGCTGTGGAGGTGACAACAGATGACGCTTTTCAAGTCTTTCACTCTCGCCATCTTCTTTTTCTGAAGACGAACACAGTGTCTGTGATGGAGCCTAGTGAAACATCTGGACCCGGGTAGAGATAACCCTACAGAACACTGAAACAGCACACACGGGGTTTCTTTTTTGTGATTTGGTTTTGTTTTTGCTCTGTTTCAGAAAGGGTTCCAATCTATAGCCCACCCTATCCTAGAACCCTGGCTCGCTATAGGCCTGAACTGGCCTCCAACTCACCACCATCCTGCTTCAGCTTCCCAATGCTGGAATTTCAGGACTGAGTCACCACACCTGTTCAACACAGCTTTTCTCAGTCTCCGATCCACTCACTGTGTTTGCTTCCTGCCCAGACCAGGCCAAAGACGCCACAGCCCTGGAGGTTTGTTTCTTGCACGTCCATGCTTCTGTTATGACGCTCAGGTTCATGAGCTGACATTGCCAAGGAGCCAGGACAAGTTCCTTTCCCGCTTTGCTTCATCTTCTATTACACCAGGGCAAAAGAGGTTTACACACAAGGACGAGACACTGTCCTGTCAGGCTGACCGGTGGATAGGTCTGATAAGGTGCCAGACAGCAGGCAGAGAAGCTGGCCTTGCTGTGGGGTGTAGATTTATATCATCTATGAGAGAACAATTTGGTCACATCGAGCCCATTTTAAATGCCTTACCATTCATTTACTTGAGCAAATCACAAAATGGCATCTGGAGGAGAATAATCAGTGCACTGGTGCATCTAAATTGAAGACTGGGAACAAGGGCCCCCTCAGACACTGTGAGGCCTTCCGTGTTTCTTTGATTCACCTGCAGCCAGGGAGGAAAATCTGAGATGCTTACAAAACTTGCCATCTCAAGCCTCCACAGTGCCCTCAAGGAAACTCCTCAGCCAGTAAGAACGGAAGATGGTGCCTCTGTCAGGCTCCTGGGGCTGCTTCGGCAAAGTGCCATAGACTGTTATATTTTAAACTCACTTTCTCACACTTCTGAAATGTAGAAGTTCCAGGTCAAAGGTCCGACCGATTTTGTGTCTGGTGATGGCACTTTCTTTCCGGCTCGCAGCAATGACTGCTTCCTGACTGTCTTCACACGCCCTTTCTTCAATGCTTGGAGAGAGGGAGGGGAGGGAGAGGGAGAAAGAGGAGATGATAGAGAGGAAAGAAGGGGAAGAGGAAGGAGCAGGCAAGAGAGCAAAGGGGAAGAGAATAGACTCCATTGTCTCTTGTAAGGACACTAATCCTGCCCTCACCTTTATGACCTACCTTAACCTAATTACTTCCTTTATGGCCACTCCAAACATAATCAGTGGGGATTAGGACTTTATAGGAATTGAAGGCAGAGGGCACAAAAATTCACCCATACAGTGTAGGAAAATCCCCACTTCCCCTGACTTCAGTGAGATGATCCTGAGGCATGTTCCACCCAGGTGTTCAGAGGGTCCCTAGTGGAACTGAACGCAGGCTCCCTTCAATCGTCCTCATGTGTAAACTTATTTTATGGTTTGAAGTGTCCACTTTTTTGCCAGCTGATGGGTTTTGGGGGAAGGATTGGATCCAGAGGGCTCTGAACTCACCAATGGATAAATCCACTGATGGATTCATGATGAGATGGTATTATTCAGTGGGAAAGTGGGAGGCAGGACATATTGGAGGAGGCATGTCACTGGAGGCATGCTCTGGAGAGGTACACCTTGTCCCCTGTCTTTCCTCGGGTCCCCCGTCTCTTGGCTGTCCTAGGCCAGTAGCCTTCTGGGCCACAGGTTCCTTTTTCCCAATGTACCTCACTACCTGCCTACGGTGGGGTACCCAGCTATGGATAGAAACCTCTAAAACCCTCCTTTCAACTGTTGCTCAAGAACGCCTCTCAGTTGCAGACATACTTGCTTCCCCGGCCTCTCTCTCGCTGACCAAGCATCCAGAGATCACCACCCTCCCGAAGCACCTACACCTCAAACTTCTTCAAACTGCTTCTGGGAGAACTGAAACTGAAATGATGTTTCAAATAACTTGAACTAAAGTCAGGCTTATGCATACGTTGGTGTCTTCCCCAGTTCCTGTGTGGAAATCCCACCAATGTGTTAGCATTGTTAGACCAGGCTTTGGGGAGGCAGTGACGCTCAATGATGATGTCACTCTCACCAGTGGGATTAGTTTCCTTATCAAAGAGGCCTCAGAGAGCTCGCATGGCTTATTAGGAGAAGACACCAATAGTAGCTATTCTCTGTAAATCAGAGGGCAGGCCCTCATTAGACTCCACATCTTCCTGCGACTTGATCTTGGACTTTATAGCTTTCAGAACTGGGTTTCTTCTGTGTGGGCTTCTCGGTGTGTTCTCTCTGCATAGGTTAGTTTGGGCTCTTTCATGGTACAATTCCCCAAAGTAAGTGAAATTGATTAGAGGGACTGTCTTAGTTGGGGTTTCTATCACTGTGAAGAGACACTATGACCACGGCAACTCTTATAAAAGAAAATCATTTAATTGAGGTAGCTCACATTTTCAGAGGTTTAATCCATTATCATCGTGGACATGGTGGCGTGCAGGCAGGCACGATGCTGCAGAAGTAGCTGAGTGTCCTTCATCTTGACTTGCGGCAACAGGAAGTGAACTGAGACATTGGGGGTGGCTTGAGCATATATGAGACCTCGAAGCCTACCTCCACAGTGACACACTTCCTCCAACAAGACCACACCTACTCCAACAAGGCCACACCTCCTAATAGTGTCACTCCCTTTGGGGGCCATTTTTTTTCAAACCACCACAGGGACCCACACTTTGCTAGAGACTGGGACAGGATTTTAGCACTACTAGAGCATTATTAAATATTGTCAATGTTCACCATAAGCCTTTATTATAAACACCACTTTCAATGTTCATTTTTTTTTTTATTTAAATAGGCTAGGATATTGGGAGCAAAAATTATTTGACTCCCTAATTGACAGTTATTTTTTCCCTGGTGCCCTGGCTGCCTTAAGCAAAAGACTATCAGTCAAAATGGCCAGCTAGATGATGTCTGTGTGTTAGGGTCCTGGAGAAGTCCCAAAAAGACCACCATCCATGTATGTAATCAACAACAACATTTATTAGTTATCTTGAGAGCAAAAGTACCAGTATGCTGGGCCAACCGTCTGACACATAGGCAAAATGGTGACTCAAGAGATGCTCACAGGCTCCTTTTAAGCATAGCTATGGGGAGTTTCAGGGACAATTTGGTCATCTCAGATATGATTGGCTTATGTGAGTGGCAGTCATATTAGTACGTTCTAATTGGCTAGGGCAAGCGGGAGCTGTTTAAGGCTATAGTTTTTTCATTTGGGGGCAAGCCTGGACAAGTCCCAGGCTCTGTCCTTATTTGGTTCTTGCCTTGAGCTATTGTGGAGGCTGGCTGGCCTAGTACGGGTAATTCTCCCCATCTTTGCTGTCAGGGCATTGGTGATTGATTGTCCTTTGTTCGTGGCTTGCTCAGAAACTGCATGCTCAGTTTCAAGGAGCAGGAGCTGAGGCCTAGTTCTTAACTGAGTTATTAGGAACCTGTTATATTTGTCAGGCCTTCTCATGTGCCAACACCAGCTGCTTTGACTACTCCAGAGACACCTAGAGGAAGCTACATAACATCTAAAGCTGCTTGCTGCTGAGGTGCAACTCCAGCTCTAAGGACACTATTCCAGCCAAGACAACTCTGTAGCCATTTTCATACAGGGCAGAGGAGGAGAACTTTCTCTGCTACCCCAGCAAGAGGATTGTGATTGGTATAAATAGAGTCCTTCATTTGTACAGACTGAGCTGTGATTGATTTAAGTGGGTTCCTTCATTTGCATGAGGGACTATGACATGATTAGTGTAAGCACAGTCTTTCATTTGCATGAAGTGCTACTTTGATTGGTGTAAATACCCTTGTCACGTCCCTTTTATGACTACATAAGCAGGCTATAAAACTTTCTTTTTTGAGCTTCCAGGGAGAAAGACCCATCCCATGTTGCTTGCTCTGGCCCCAATATTGCAACATTAGAGCTAATGAAAGGCTTTTTTCCAATGATGTTTTTGGCCACTTTTTTTTTGTTGTTGTTGTTGTTTGTTTGTTTTTTTGAGACAGGGTTTCTCTGTGTAGTTTTGGTGCCTGTCCTGGATCTCACTCTGTAGACCAGGCTGGCCTCGAACTCACAGAGATCTGCCTGCCTCTGCCTCCCGAGTGCTGGGATTAAAGGTGTGCAACACCACCGCCGGGCTGTTTGGCCACTTTTTTTAATCATCTTCATTCTTGGTATGGCTGGTTGAACTGCTAACATGACCCAAGGAGACCAGAGTGGCAGCAGAAGCACAACTACAGTAAAGAGGACAGTGTTGGTAGCAGAAATAGTGACTAGAGAGTAGTCAACACACAGAGAACAACAGCGGTAACAGGAGCAGTAGTGATGAGCAGTTAACACAGAACGTCAGTGGCAACAGTAGCAATCGTGATCAGAGACTGGCCATCACAGAAGTGATGAGGAGCCGCGGACTGAAGTGCTTTAAATGTAAGGAGCTATTTGCTTTAGTTTCCCCATGAGTTCCATGGTATTTCCAAGTCTTGAAGTCCAAATTTTCAACTATGCTAGGTCCAAGAGCTCTAAGGCTTGTTGTTGTTAAGGGATGGGAATCCCATTTTAGGCCTAAAACCCTAGAAAGCAGAGAATCCCAAGACCTGAAGCCAGTAACAAGAGCTGCACTAGAAGACACTATGTTGCTGGGTGTGGGGCACAGACCTTTGATCCCAGCACTCAGAAAACAGAGGCAGGCAGGTCTCAGTGAGTTTGAGGCCAGCCTGATCTATATAGCAAGTTTCAGGCCATCCAAGGTTATGTACTGAGACCCTATCTGAAAAAAAAAAGGCAGTGGTGGTGCATACCTTTAATCCCAGCACTCTAGAGGCAGAGGCAGGCGGGTCTCTGTGAGTTCAGTCTGGTCTACAGAGCAGGTTTCAGAACAGTCAGAGCTACACAGAGAAACCCTGACTCAAAAAACCAAAAAATTAAAATTAAAAATTAAAAAAATAAAATAAACCTTTGCCAGGCATGGTGGTGCATGCCTTTAAAAAAAAAAAAAAGAAAGAAAAAAGAAAGGTGGTGGGGAGGAAGGAAGAAGATAGCATCTGCTTCTACTTCCTGCTGTCTGATGCTGTACCCTGCTGCTCCTGGAAGCCGAGGATTACAAGAGCTACCAAGTGCCAGTGAGAGGACCGAGCAGACTCCATACAGGCTGCATCAGTCTTCTCTCAGAGATCAGGCCTCAATTTCAGTTTCTTGAGACTGAGCAAGCAGTTTCTGAGGAAGAGCCATGAACAAAGGACAATAAGTCTCCAACACCTCCAAAGGCAAGGATGAGGAGGCCTGGTACTGAGCCAGCCCCCACAGTCAACGTGTACTAGGCCAGCCAGCCTTCACAGTCAATAAGATCAAAGTAATAACCAAATAAGGACAAAGCCTGGGACCTGTCCAATGGAAAAGCTATAGCCTTAACCAATCCCTGACTAGCCATAGCCAATTAGAATGTGCTAATATGATTGTCACTTGCTTAAGCCAATTGTAGATAAAAATGGCCTAACTGCCTTAGGAAATCCCCTTCAGCTGTGCTTAAAAGGAGCATGCAAGCTCCTCCTTGTCATTGTCACCATTTTGCCTTTGTGTAGGATGGTCGGCCCCAGCATGTTGGAATCTTTCTCGAGGTAATAATAAACACTCTTGTTGATTGCATACGTGGATGGTGGTCTTTTGTGGGACTTCTCCAGGATCCTAATGCCAGGTCTACTGGTGATTAAAACCCAGAGCAATAGCCTCCAATCTGAGTGCTGAGAGGCCAAGTTTCTAAAGCCTGGAGCAGGAGACCCCTAACTTTTAGAGGGGAGCTGTATGCCTCTGAGTCTGCCTGTCCTTCTCCTGGGTCTTAGGCTTCTAAGGGTCCAGGACTGCCAGCACTGGCAAAGCTTTTCTACACCTACCCATTATTATCCTGGTAGGGCAACAGGACTCCATCCAGCTGAGTGAGAGCCAGTGTGTGGGTGGGGGGGAGGGGAGAGTGTTTATGAGCTAACTCTGGAAACCTCAGAGCATCCTTTTCCTGTACTCTTAATAGCTGTACAAGCCTAATACTTCATGGAGAGGGGACACAGAATATATCTTTTTTTGAAGATTATTTGTGTGTGTGTGTGTGTGTGTGTGTGTGTGTGTGTGTGTGAGAGAGAGAGAGAGAGAGAGAGAGAGAGAGAGAGAGAGAGAGAGAGACTATAGGCCAGAGGCATCAGAAGACATCAGCTGGAGTTATGGATGGCTATGAGTGTCTGATGTAGGTGCTGGGAACTGAACCTGGGTCCTTCCCAAGAACTGAACACACTCTTAACCGCTGAGCCATCTCTCCAGCCCCAGAATCTCTCTCTTGATTTCAGTGTTGCAAGTTTTAGAAGAGCATATTCTGTGATTTTTGGATAATACAAATTGTTATCCTGAAGAAACCAGTGGAAAATTGGAGATCAAGATTTATATACAGTAGAGTTAAGGCATAAACTTGCTTTTGAGATTATATACCTTTGGAAATGGAGAGACAGCTCAGCAGTTAAGAGCACTGGTTTCTCTTCCAGAGGTTCCCAGATCAATTTCTGGCACCCACTTGGTAGCTCACAACCATCTGTAACTCCAGTTCTAGGGGACCCAATGGCCTCTTCTGGCATATGTTGTCACTGCATATACAAGGTGCATAGACATACATGCAGGCAGAATACCCATACACATAAAATAAAGGCTAATTTTTAAAAGATTACATATAGGCTTTGTTTTTAGTAGAAACAGTCTGATCTGGACACAAATCCACACAGAACATCTCTAACCCTGACGCAGTAAACAGGTTCCAGTGATCAGAATCTACACCTACATTTGCCATATTCTCTTGAGGAAAATTCATTTATCTACTTTTTTTTGTCTCCTCATCTATAAAATGGAAGTATATCATTTCTTTTTCTTATGAGCAAAGGTAGTAATTTGTGTATCTCAGGCTTACCTTGAACTCACTATGTAATTAAAGATGACCATGAGCTTCTGATCATCCTGACTCTATCTCAGTGTGCTGGGATTATAGGTATACCCATTTTTTCAGAGTATTTTATTTTTTGTGTATGAATGGTTTGCCTGTATGTATGTATGAGCACCATGTGCATACCTATGGAGGTCAGAAGAGGGTGTTGAATCTTCTGGAGCTGGAATTCAAATGGTTGTGAACCACCATGTAGGTTCTGGGAACTGAACTTAGGTCCTTTACAAGAGCAGTAAACACTTTTTTTTTTTTAATTTTCTGGGGCTGAGGACCGAACCCAGGGCCTTGTGCTTGCTAGGCAAGCGCTGTACCACTGAGCTAAATCCCCAACCCAAGAGCAGTAAACACTCTTAACCACTGACTGATCTCTCCACGACCTCCTCCCCTCTTTCTTTCTTTTTTTTTTTTCAAGGAAAGGTTTTTCTGTGTAGTCCTGACTGTCCAGGAATTCACTCTGTAGACCAAACTGGCCTCAAACTCACAGAGATCCACCTGCCCTTGTCTCTGAGTGCTGGGATTAAAGGAATGCACCATCATGGCCCAGCTCCTTCTCCCTTTTTAGTAGAATAACTTTTAACTTATTCTTTGTCCATTGTCTATGTGTAAACAATGCATCTTCATCATATGAACTCTCACTCCCCCTCCACTCTTCCTAGGAACCCAGATTCCTCCATCCCACTCTCTCAGGTGCCTAGAATAGTTTCCCATCTCCACTCACATCCTTTCTTTTTGTTGTTGCTGTTGCTGTTGTTGTTGTTGTTGTTGTTGTTAGTAATCTACTGAGTCCAATTAGTGCTGCCTACTGAAAGGTTGACTGATCTTGTAGACTTGATCTTGAGAAGGAAGTCAAAGCCTCAGTGAGTTCATGTAGGCACTGGTCTTGTCATATCACCAAAACATCATTCACAACACTTTCTGTCCTCCAGTATTATGTTCTTTCTGTTTCTCTTCTGAGATGTTCCCTGAGCCTGGGATGGAGGTGTTGATATAGACATCCCATTTGGTACCAAGCCTCAATAAATATTTATTTCTCAGCACTTTGACCAGTTCTAAGTCTGCATTAGTGTTGACAATTGCAGAGAGAAGCTTCTCGGGCCAAGGTTGAGAGCAGCACTAATCTATGAGTATAAGCATACATATTTAAAAAGAAGTTTGACAACGTGTCACTTAGCAAAACAACAATGGTAGGTTCCTCCTTAGGGCCTGTGACCTCTTGACTCATGGACTTTTGACCTGGTTATAGTACCAGGTCTGAATTTCCTCCTGTGGAGCAGGCCTCAAATCCAACCCAAAACTACTTGGTTACACCTATAACCTTTATGCCACTATTACACCTGTGAGCACATCTTACCTGGTAGCTCAGTATTTTGGCATGCAGGGTTGACTGCAGATATACCATTGATGTCTTTTCTGCTCCAAAAGACTTGCATAGAACCTCTTGACACTACAAAACCTAGCCATCGGGAGGAAGTTTTCATGTCATTTCCAGCTTGATTTCTGTCTTGCAACCAAAGCAAACAAACCACGTATGATTCCAGTCACCATCTGTCAAGTCCCCTCAAGCTCCAAGTCTTCCTAGCTGAGGTCCAGACACCATGCAGGATAGACAAATCGTTCCCACTCCCTCCTGCCAGAAACCTTGAGGAACAATACATTCCAGTAGAATTAAATGGTTGTCTGAGGCCCTTATACTTCGGTGGCACCTTTTAATGCAACAGTGGTAACTGAAATAGCTCCCAAGAAAGGTCCAACACATAAATGTTAAAAGTGGTTCTCCTTTCTCTTTGCTTTCTTCAAGAGCCCCAGACACCTTAAGATGCCATGGATAGTGTATGGTAATGCTAGGGATCTACAGGAGCGGCAAATCTGAAGGTTCAAATGTTATGTTATCTAAATGCCACAGAAAAAAAGCCAAGGGGGCAGAGGTCAGATTGATACTCACCCCTGGCCAAGCCACTGAAGATTTCATGCCAGGAGGCAGGGACCTAGAGGCAGATCTGGGAGAAAGGTCAGGAAAGGATGGGTCATCTCAGTCCACCATGTGGCAATTCAGCAGGAAAGGGCTTCTGGAGTTTGTCAGCCTTGGTAACATGCTGTACTGGGAAGAGGAAAGAGCCAAGTGTTATTTAATTCTGAGACTTGACCTCTCGAGAGATGGTAGTTTCTAGTTTGGGAGGGAATTGGGATTATATGGTCCATTCAAAACTGAATAGCCTATAGATGACCCCTTGTCAAAAGGTGCACAGTGCATTCTGATGGCGAAGGTTGCTGGAATCCTAGATGGTCTAAACCAATGGTTGGCACAAATCTGAATGTCTTTTAGAGATGGCAGAGTTTCCTTTAAACAATGTGTCCGTCAGTCTCCTGATTCTTTCCCAGCACCAAACTAGCATCACATGCAAATGAGGTGGTTGAGAATCTCATAGACCTTTTACAACAGAGTGTGATGGTGAAGGGCAATCATTATGGATGCTGCAGTGCAATGGGGCTAGCAAGAGCAGGGAGCTGTGTATACCCCTAAGTCTGAAGGCATGATGGGTAGCCACAATTAGAGGTAGAGAAAGTGGTGAGCTCTGTGTGGTTCTGCTCCCAACAGGACACAGCCAGGCTACAGAATTCTGTAGGGAGAATTTCAGAAGACCAATTCTTACTCTCCTCAGCCAGAACCATCCTTGACTGAATCCAAAAGGGAAGCCAGTGGGTGGGGCCCATTGGAGCAGACCACAGGGATCAGCATCTAGGACCCAGGATAGAATGGGGAAAGGCAAAGATTGGATCTGGAAGGACAAATCTCAGATACCTGGAATAAGCCCCAGGTGTGTTGGCTCACATCTGTTGTTATCCCAGCACTTTTGAGGCTAGCCTGGGCTACAGAGTAAGACTATGTCTCAAAAACAAACAAATAAAACAAAACAAAAAGGAAAGAAACACCAGAAAATCTCCAGCATATTCATTATATGCATTGATCAGGATGACAGTCTAATTCTAGCACAGGGTGGCCAGGGAAGACCCATGAAAGAGATGAAGGGCAATAGAATATGGGCTTGTTCCCATGTTAGAAGAAGAACTTTCAGCAACAGATGAGCCCAATACATAAACATTTTCAAGCCTTGCTTTGCATCCTATTTGTGAGCATTCCATTAGACAAAACAATTTACATAGCTAAGCCCAAATTCAAAACTCAATTCCATTCTAGATGGGAGGATGATGTGAAGGAATGGGAGGTGCTTAGGCAGATGCTGTAGTCATGACAACTAATGTTGATAATAAATATGGGTGAACTGAATGTACTCTATAATTATCACTGAGCTTTGACAATAAATGCATAGCGACCAAGAATGATGTTCTGCAAAGTTAGAAACAGCTATAGAGAGTGGACTATATCTTGGTCACTAATGAAAGCCTCTCACTTTGCTCCAGACCTTTGTAAAAAGTTAGCTGCATTTACCCGATACCCGTTTCTGGTATGACTGCTGTACTGGAGTTCATTTTAGAAGTTGTGGTAACTTTTGAAAACAGACTACTGGGCTGTAGACTCCTGTGCATACCGGGTCTAACGGGACCTGGATCTTAGTCATAGTCGTTCCAAGGACAGCTTTCCCCAGACAGTGTGTCCTAATTCTCTTCAGAACAGAATGAAGTCCAAAAGATTAGAATCATTGCTTCTAATTATTGACCAGTGGTGGAGATCCTATACTAGGGACCAAATGCTCCAAGAGTTTGGTCGCCCAGATTTTGTTTGGGGCCTGGCATGAGGCTGAGTGGTACAGTGCCTGCCTAGAAGGAATGAAGTCCTGGGTTCAACCTCCAGATCACAGAAACTGGCATAGTGACTCTAGTCTGTAACCCAGCACTTGGGATGTAGAGGCAGGAGGGTCAGAAGTTCAAGATTATACAGAAGCTGAGGCCTAATGTGCTGAGTGAGTCCCTACCTCACAAACAAAGCAAGTAAGCAAACAAACAACAAAAACCCACAAATCAAAAACAGTAACATTCTAAACAAATAGCTACTGTTAAAAAATAAATAAATTAATTAAAAAAAAAGGCTGGGCTGTGGTGGCGCACACCTTTAATCCCAGCACTTGGGAGGCAGAGGCAGGCGGATCTCTGTGAGTTCGAGGCCAGCCTGGGCTACAGAGTGAGTTCCAGGAAAGGCGCAAAGCTACACAGAGAAACCCTGTCTCGAAAAAAAAAAAAAAAAGCTAGGGTTGGCAAGATGGCTCAGTGGGTAAAAGTTCTTGCTTCACAAATCTGACAGCCTGAGTTCACACCTAAAACTCATGGTGGAAGGAGAGGCCTGACTCCCCAATGCCATCTCTGACATCCACGGGTATGGCGTGGCTCTCAAGCACTTCCGCTCCATCAGGCACACACACTAATAATAACAAATAACAGTTAACAGTTAACACAAATACCTGATATACAAAACTGTTCAAGAGGCTTTGTTTTAAAAACCAGTTCTCTATATCACACTCTAAAGGAATTTCCATCTAGGAGTCATGTCACACTGCAGTCTCAGTCCCCGGGAGTCTGAAGCAGGAGAATCACCATGGGTTCAAAGCTAGCTTAGGCCACAGAGTACAAACCTGCCTTCAAAAGCAAAGCAAAACAAAAAATGGTAGTAATAGTAATAATAGCTGGGCATGGTAGTACAGGACTGGGAGGTCGAAACAGAAGGATCAGTGAGGCTGGTATATATGAGCACACACACACACACACACACACACACACACACACGGCAAGATGGCTCTGGCTCAGTGAATAAAAGCCCTTGCTTCAAACACCTGATGGCCTGAGTTTGATCCTACGAACCTCCAGTAAAAGGAAAGAAATACTCCCCAGAGTTGTTCTCTAACTTCCATATACACTCGTGCATCCAAACAATCAGATAAAGGAAAACTTAAGTAATACCAAAAAGGACTTTCTTGCTGGGTGGTGGTGGCACATGCTTTAATCCCAGCACTTGGTTTGGGGGCCTGGTGCGGAGGAGTGGTGTAGCTCAGAGGCAGGTAGATCTCCGAGTTCGAGGCCAGACTGGCCCACAGAGTCCCAGGACAGCCAGGGACACACAGAGAAACTCTGTGTCAAACAAAACAAAGGACTCTCAAAGAACACAGAAGGACGAACAGGCTTTTGGGTACTACACTTTTTTAAAGACTGATTAACTCAACCATTTGTCCCACCCCAATATTCATTACATCCATCCTGTCCTTATTATCCTTCCTTTTAACAGGGCCAACACAAATATTTGCCAGAGCACAGAATAAATACTTTCCTCCATAGTACTGATCTCACAAAACACTCATCAGGAAATCATTATTTCTAAGGTCTAAGATGACAGACATTTTTGAAGTGTGGGCAAATGACTGAAGAAGGATTCATTCACGCCAGGGCAGGCCAAGTGGCACAGATACTGAGGAGAAAGCAAGGAAGGATTGTGAGTACCAAGCCAGGCTGGCTTCCAGCAGGGTCCTGTCAGAAAAGGAAGGAGGGAGGGAGAGAGGTAGGAGATAGAGGGAAGCTAGCTGGATAATAAACTTAGCATTTGGGAAACTGAGAAATGAAGATTATGGTGAATTCAAGCCCAGACTGGGCTACAAAGTGAGACCCTACTTCAAACAAAACAAAACAAAACAAAACAAAACAAAACAAAAATCACAAAGAAGGAAGGGAGAGAGGGAAGCGACCCATGTAGCAAAATCGAAGAGAAATTCCCTTAGAAAAGGTTCCATTGGACGGTACATCACTGCTCTTCTGGATGGGGAAACACAGGGAAAGTGAAATCAGCTGTTTCGGTCTCCTGCTCAGGTCTGTGTCCTTGTCCTTGAGATCAGACTCCAGGACATGCTGAGTACTGGTTCAAGCCCAGCTCTGCCAGGAGACAACTTACATATTCTCTCTCAAGCTCTGTCATTGGTGCTGTCCCCTTCTAGCTTTATTACCTTATTGGCTGCATTTTTCTTTTCTTTTCTTTTCTTTTTTAAAGATTTATTTATTTATTATGTATACAGAAGAGGGTGCCAGATCTCATTACAGATGGTTGTGAGCCACCATGTGGGTGCTGGGAATTGAACTCAGGACCTCTGGAAGAGCAGCCAGTGCTCTTAACCTCTGAGCCATCTCTCCAGCCCCTTTTGGCCTCATTTTTCAAAAACACATATTAAGATAAAGGTCCTATGACAATGGTTCTCAACCTTCCTAGTGCTGTGGCCCTTTAATAGAGTTCCTCATGTTGTGGTGACCCCCAACCATAAAGTTATTTCGCTGCTTCATAACTGTACTTTTGCTGCTGTTATGAATCATAGTGTAAATATCTGTGTTTTCCAATGGTTTTAGGTAACTCCTGTGAAAGAGTCATTTGACCCCCCAGAGGGGTCACAACCTACAGGTTGAGAACCATTGTTCTAGGAGGTTCATAAACGTTATAGTATTTGGACCACAACAACTGCTTGGAAAAGACAAATTTCACTGGAGAAGAGAAAAGGCTGCCCTCCATTGGATTGCCAGGGTGGAAGTACTTGGGAGGCTGGAGAGATGGCCCAGCAGTTGGGAGCACTTTCTGCTCTTTCAGGGAACCCAGGCTCAGCTACCAGCACCCACATGGCAGTTTATAACCATCTGTAACTCCAGTTCTAGGGCATCTAATGCCCTCTTCCAGTCTCCAAAGAAAATTAGTTGAGGAGCAGCGAGTTAGGACTGTGGGTAAAGGTGCTTGCTACCAATCCTGGGGACCTGAACTTACATTGTGGAAGGAAAATATGACTCCAGCAAATTGTCTCCTGACCCCACCCCCCCATGCAAACCATGACATACACAGGCCCATATATATAATAAACATAATAAAATTAAAGAAATAAATTGGATAAATGCTACTTTCAGCCTTTTTTTAAAATTAAATTTATTTTATAGCCTGACCAGTTTCCCCTCCCTCCACTCCCTCCACCCCCAGAATCCACTCCTCCTGTGTCTGTTCAGAAAGGGGCAGGCCTCCCATGGGTGTTAACAAAACATGGCATATCAAGTTGAGATAGGACTAAGCTCCTCCCCTCATATTAAGGCTTAGTAAGGCAACCCAGTATGAGAAATAGGTTTCCAAAAGCCTGCCAAAGCGGGACAAGCTCCGCTCCCACTACTAAGAGCCCCACAGAAGACCAAGCTATACAACTGCCTCACCTATGTAGAGGGTCTAAGTCGGTCCCATGAGGGCTCCTTAGCTGTCGGTTCAGTGTCTCTGAGTTGCTATGGCCCCAAGGTTAGGCGTCTCATCCCTTGTGATGACCTTGATCCCCCTTGCTCCTACAATCCTTCCTCCCTTTCTTCAAAAGAATTCCCAGAGTTTGCCCCAGTGCTTGGCTGTAGATCTCTGCATCTGCTTCTATCAGTTACTGGACAAAGGCTCTCTGATGATAATTAGGGCAGTCACCAATCTGATTACAGGAGATGGCCAGTTCAGGCTACCTGTCCACTATTGCTAGGAGTCTTAGCTGGGATCATCCTTGTGGGAGTTTCCCTCGCACCAGGTTTCTACCTGACCCTGAAATGACACCCCATCAAGACATCTCTTTCATTACTCTCCCCTTCTATCCCACTCCCAACCCAATTCCCCATATTCCCATCCCTACCTGCCCCTAGTTTACCAAGGAGATCTCTTCTATTTCCCCTTCCCAGGGAAATCCATGCTTCCCTCTTTGGGCCCTCCTTGTTATCTAGTCTCTCTGGGGCTGTGGATTGTAGCGTATCCGGTTATCCTTTGCTTTACATCTAATATCCACTTAGGAGTGAGTACATACCATGTTTGTCTTTCGGGGTTGGGTTACCTCACTCAGGATGATTTTTTTCTACTTCCATCCATTTGCCTGCAAATTTCCTGATGTCATTGTTTCTAACAGCTGAGCAATACCCCATTGTGTAAATGTACCACATTTTCTTTATCCATTCTTCAATTGAGGGGCATCTAGGTTGTTTCTAGGTTCTGGCTATTATGAATAATGCTGCTATGAACATAGTTGAGCAAGTGTCCTTGTGGTATGATTGAGCATCCTTTGGGTATATCCCCCAAATTGGTACAGCTGGGTCTTGAGGTAGATTGAGTCCCAATTTTCTGAGAAACCGCCATATTGATTTCTCTCTTTGCAGTGAACAGGTGAATGAAGAGACTGTGGCTTTCCAACATGGTAAGTGACGGTTGAGGACTCAGCTCTAAACAAGGTTTTTCTACCACTCTCTGTAAGGTTCAGTGAGCGCCAAGACAGAGGGAGTGGAAGAACGCAAGTGCCAGAAACTGCAGTCTTCTGGGCATGGCAGCCGTTGAAAACATGAACTCACATCGGCTGACATTATCTGTACTGGGCCTCCACAGGAGTCACCTGACAACAGTCAGCCACAGGAGCAGGTGGAGCTCTGCACCTTACCCCTTGCTGCTGAGCTGTTGGCCATTGTAGGTTCTGGGAGAGGAGGAATCATTGTACTCAGCTCCGTACACACTGGTGAGCCTGCTGAGCTCCAATGGATAGTTCCACAGTCACGGTCACACAGACGGTCCTGTACACACTGGTGAGCCTGCTGAGCTCCAGTGGGTAGTTCCACAGTCACGGTCACACAGACGGCCCTGGTAAAATGCAGCAAGTCACATGACACAAAATGACGTGAATTTAGGAATGGGATTTGGAAGGGGGGAGGGGTGGCAGAGATGGGAGGGAGGAAAAAGAGACTGTGGCAGAGAATAATTAGAATGCGTTATATAAATGTATGAAATTGTCAAAGAATAAATGTAACGAATAAGAAAAGAAATAAATAGGTTGGAAAAAACTGGTATGATTCAAGCATCTTGCTAAGACGGTTGTGCTTCCTGGTAAACATGTCTGCCAAAGCAAGACATGGTGGCATATGCCTATGATCCCAGCACTCAGGAGCTGGAAGCAGGAGTTAAAGTTTAGGGCTAGCCTGGGCTACCTAGTAAGGCTCTGTCCAAAATAATAAATAAATAAATAAATAAATAAATAAATAAATAAATAAATAAATAAATAAATAAAATAAAAAAGCCTTCTATCTTTTAGTACTTACATATGCCAGAATACTAGCTACTATTACCACACCAAAAACAACTCCTAAAACAACCACTATTTTATTGTGACTATGCATCCCCATTGGTCAGGAGATTGCAAGAGCACAAAAGGACAGTTTACCCCTACTGCGTGGTGCCTGGGTCTCATCTGAGAAGCTTCAAAGAGCATCCACTGACAAATATCACCCGAGCATCCCGTCCCCTGGTAGTAGTGCTTCCCGGCTGTTGGCTAAGAACTCAGCTGGGCTGCTGGCTAGTACAGCAGCTCACAGCATCCTTGAGCTTCCTCACAAGGCATGAGAGGCTGGTGAGGGAACGACTTTCTCCAGAGAGCCTGAGGAGAGGAATGCTTCCTTACGATTTCTGGCCTTGGAAATCACATCATGTCCCTTCCACCGTAATCACAGCCCACCCAGTTCAGGGAGGCAGACGCCTTTGACACCTCTGGATGGGAGAATTGTCAGTCACTTCTAAGATAAGGAAGAAGGCAGGTGTTACCTCGGGGAACTGCAAGGTGAGGAGCATCATTGAGTATAAAATACGTGTTCATTTTTCTCAAGTACTGTAAGAATAAAAACGGCTCTAGCCTTTTGAATCTGTTTGTACTGTTTGAATAAGTTTAAAACAAATCCTTTCTCTGTACACTGTAAGAGTACAAAGCAATTCTTTGTTAATATAGAACCAGCCCAGAAAAGTAAGGATTGTTGATAAAGAGCTACACCTCGATAACCATGTGTCCTCTGGACCCCAAGAATTGATCAAATTCAAGGAAAATGGAGTTAAGACTTGAATGGGAGAGGAGGCTTGCTCAGCAACAAGGAGGCTAACAGCAGCAAGGCTTAGGAGAAAGCCAAGTATCAACCAAGCAGGAAGTGCATGAAGAATCAGCTAGCAATAGCCACCCTGGATCTGATGTGGCCCTAATGCCCACACTCCTTCCCCTCCGAGAACCAAAGTTTCTCTTTGAACGGATTATTTTACCCATTTTGCAGCAGTCCAAAGACATTTCTCAGCCTCTCTCTTCCGCTGTTGGCAGCACCCACCTCTGTGAATATCTAAGCACAGACTTAACTTCAAAAGGTCGAGTACTGCTGGTAAACTGTCCAAATGCTCTTCCTCCGCATGGTGCCTCCTGCAATGTCTATGATCGGAGGACTCAGTCTCCCTCAGACAATATAAGGTGTTCCTTCCTTCACTCCACCTGTGAATGAGTAGACCGAGAGAGGTCTTTCTTCATAGAGTGTCTATGTTGTACTGTCAGGAGAATGACCCTAATAACAATATGGCAGGCAGAAATATGCCCCTGCAAACATACCATATCCATATCTCTGGGACTTAGGTAATGCTTGGGCTCCAGCTCAGGGTACTGCTTTTATGAATTGACTTAGGAATTGTTTTCTGTAACACCGGGGAGTTTCGTGTTTTTATAACACTATTTATTTTGTATGCAAGTAAGGATATGTATGTAAGTAAGGATATGTATGCAAGTAAGGATATGTATGTAAGTAAGGATATGTATGCAAGTAAGGATATGTATGTAAATACACACACCACAGCAGGTTCTCCTCAAACTCAGGCCATTAGGCCACAGACCCTGTTACCTGCTAAGCCATCTTGATGGCCTTAGATGTGGTTTTTTTCTTTTTTTTCTATCCTTTTTAAAGACACCTCCATCCTGGAGCTCAGTGGGGGTGCTGTGCCAAATAGAACACATGTATCTAAAGATTCAAAGCCAGAAAACACAAATGAGAGAAAACATGCAACATTGTCCTTCTGGGTCTGGGTTACCTGCTAAGGATTGTTTCCAGCTCCATCTGTTTACCTGTAAATTTCATAATCTCTTCTTTTTTTCTCAACAGCTGAATAATACTACATTGTGTAAATGCTCCACATTTTCAGTATCCATTCATCGGCTGATGGATATCTAGGTTGTTTTCATTTCCTGGCTTTTGTGAATAGAGCTGCTATAAACACGAATGAACAAGTTTCTCTGTAGTAGGATATAGAGTCCTTTGGGTATATGCCCAAGAGGGGCTTGGCTAAATCATGTGGCAGGTCCATCTATAGATTTCTGAGGAACCTCCACACAGGTTTCCACAGTGGTTGCACCAGATTGCGCTCCCATCAACAGTGAATAAGTGTTCCTCTTTCCCCATATCCGCGCCAGCATTTGTTATCCTGTGTTTTTGTTTTGTTTTGTTTTAATCTTAGTCAATCTGACTGGGGAAATCTCACTGGAGTTTAATTTGCATTTCCCCAATTGCTAAAGGTATTGAACATATTAAAACATGTTTCTCAGCCATTTTCATTTCATCTTTTAAGAATTCTCTGTTTAGTTCCTTGTCCCATTTTTAAATTGGGATGTTTGCTTTCTTGATGTTTAGAAGGTTTTTTGTTTGCTTGTTTTTTGGTTTTTTCCTAGATATTTCAAAATACATTATAAAATTCTCAATTAATTAATACAAATATTTTAATGGAATGAATTGAGTTTTCAAATTGGTGCTAAGAATGTAAAAAAATTCCCTTTTCTTTCACTTAAAATGTATTTATTACAAGTTTTGTTTTGTTTTGAGACAGGTTCTCTACATAGCCTTGGCTGTCCTGGAACTCACTATGTAGACTAGGCTAGACTGGAACTCACAGAGATCCACCTGCCTCTGCCTCCTGAGTACTGGGATTAAAAGTGTACACCACCATGCCCAGCTTATTATAAGATTTCTAATAATAATGTTCTTATGGAATACTTAAAATATGATTTATTTCTCCTATATAATTTAGAAATAACATCCAATAACATGTTGTACATAGCGTTCATGTGTCCATCAACATCATCTAGAAAACAGCCAAATAATTGGTAATATTATTATGTAGTTACTATTATTTTTATCTGTATGGGTGTTTGCCTGAATGTATACCGGTATACCATAGGCCTCAATGTTCATGGACGCCAGAAAAGGCCAACAGATACCCTGGACTAGAGTTACAGACAACTGTGATCCACCATGGTGGTGCTGGGTATAGAACCCAGGTCCTTTGGAAGAGTAGTTGGTGTTCCTAACTCTGAGCAATCTCTCCAGCCCCTAGAGTTGCTATTATAATTTATACAGTGTGCAATGTTTCATATGGTATATTCTTAAAGAATCTCATGATTGTTGTTGAATATCATCATTCCACTAAAGGCATCCAAGGTGTAGCAAAAGAATTACAAATTCAGCTAGGAAGCTTCATTGTGAGTTAACAACCTATACTTGAAAACCCAATAAAGATCTAGCTTAAGC